>VZTB01011711.1:347902-393644 GCA_013397245.1 Thryothorus ludovicianus | reverse complement strand
TGCACCAGGGAATGCACCAGGGAATGCACTGGGGGCTGCACCAGGGGCTGCACCAGGGAATGCACCAGGGAATGCACCAGGGGCTGCAGGGGAATCTCTGCTCCTCCTGCCCCTCCTTCTGCACTGACCTTGGGATCTGCAGGGTCACTGCTCTCACATATTCTCACTCCTCTCTCCTAGCTCCTGTGCAATAACTTTGTTCCCCTTAACTCTGTCAGAGGTGTTGCCATAATCCCTGACTGCGCCAGCCTTGGCCAGCAGTGAGTTCTTTTTGGAGCTGGCTGACATTGGCTCTGCTGGACATGGGGGAATTTCTGGAAACTTCTCACAGAAGCCACCATTGTAATCCACCCACTACCAAAACCTCGCCATGCAACCCCAGTATAACCAGAGAGTTCTTCTAGCAGTATGGAAGTGGTGAGATTTAATCACAATTTTAAGGAAACCTGTTTGTGCATGTGCCATGCATGACGATTGCAGTGGATGACAATACAGTCTCTGGTGATAAAGATATTTTAAGATAAGAACTTATATAAGAGATGAACTTATGTAACTATTGGCCAAAGAAAATCATTCCAAGTAAAAAATAACAATCTATGAATTGTTTAGATGTACTATAAACTACAGGTGCTTTTCTTTATCAAAATATTGCAGTTATATTATAACATTAAGGCAAATTCTACATAAATATATTTCAAACTAAAACTTAATTTCCCATTGAAACATTCTGTGCATGGTCCAGCTCTTCATCATTAATCTTCTGTTTTGAGCATCTCTGGTCAGCTAAGCCAATCACTAGTATGACAGTCATTGGTTTTGACAGGGACAAAAATAATAGCGAGCCATAACCACCAGGACAGCTTTGGATCTAATGATCCAAAATTAAATGAATGTCTACACTCCCTTTGGCATCAGCTATCAAATCATAACTTGTTGTAGCAGATACTGTCGATTAACACTGTAGAACTGCAAATTTATAGGCCACTGGTTCTTTAGTTATTTTGAGAGTTTCCACCCCGATTAAGTACTTGCCAAAAAAATCAAATAGAGTACTATAAAGACCAGGAAATTCTTTTGTTCAGTACAAAATCTTTTCTAAAGCCACTGTAGAAGAAACTATCTCCTTTTGTGTAAGCAAAAAATACAAATAAATAAAATTCAGATCATATATGACTTATGAGTTTATAATGGAGTCTAAGTTAGGAATTTAAAAGAAAAACGTTAAAGAGTTTCCATGTATACACATGGAAAATGGACAGAGCATGTCCTTGAACTGTACAGTCCTGCTCTTACCAGAATAGCAGGTGAGAAAACCAGACAGGCACTCAGCAATGCCTATGCAGCCATTCTTCCACATCCCTTCACTTTGGGGCTGTTCTACTCGGTATGGAATAGATAAACAGCACTGACACAGAGAAAGATAAAACAGAGCAGCTTCACCCTCCCTCATGTACCCATGGGAACTCAGCCCTGGCCATGGCCTGGGCTCATCCCCAGCACACTAAACACACACTGGGCTCACCAGGAGCTGCATCTCTGGAGAAAGCATCACGATCACAACAACTTTCAGACCACTCATGGATATGCAGAGTCAAGACAACCATCTTAACAACAAATTTCTAACTCTAAAAGAAAAATTAAGGAAGTATCCACACACTTCTACTTTTGTCAAGTTATTCCTGATGTTGTATTAAAAAAAAAAATTGGTTTTATTCACAGTCAGTGTGATACGTATCATTACAAAGACCTACAAACTCCAACAGAAGGAAAAAGAAGTTAATTTTTAAAATCACAGAAATATTGTAGAAAGAGGAGTACCTACAGAACATTCCCCATATGAATGTATAAGACTTACCGAGACCACATCACAGAATAAAATTTTGCAGAAGGAAAAAATACCTCTGAGATAATCTCCTTCAGCCTTACAGGAAACAGCCCAAGCTTGCTCCCTTCAGGCATTTCATCTAATCTAGTTTTAAATAAGCCATATAATGAGCCTTCTACAGCTTCCCCTGGGAACTTATTCTACAGTCTAATAGAACTCGTTTTCAGGAAGTTTAAATTATTTTTAATTTCCTCCCATTACTCCTAGTTATATAGATCATATTATTCTTCATACAGTAAAACCTTTTTGAAATACAGTAAACAGTAATTTTTCTTTGTAAAAATCTAACCCTTACCATCATTAATAAGCTTACTAACTTCAATAAGGTTTTCTTTTTCAAACTAATTTAATTCTCTTGAAGGGTAACAAAGTGAAAACTGACTAAAAATATTTCATTTTTTATAGATATAGATATATATGAAATATAATAATGTAAGGTATCCTACAAACATGACCCACTCAAAAATTAGGGTTATTAATATCAAGGAGATACATTAGGTGAGTGTCCATTCCCTTAAATTGAAAACCTCCTTGTTGAAAAATACTTGGAGTCTAAGAATAGCAGAGAAGGGAAAAAAACCCAGTGTCAAGTCTTACTGTCTGGATGGAACAGTCATTGTCCAAATAAGCTACTTGTTTATTAATAAACCCTTCTAGCTCAGCCTTATTTACTCTCTTAATCACAGACATCTATAGAAGGCACATGCTGGGAAAAAGTCATTACACCAGAAGATGTGCAAATTTGAAAGTAAGCTAGGAAAAAGGCATTATGGTACTGACATTGTTCAATCACATAATGATGGTTCTCTGCTATTGACAGTTCTCGTAAAGGATGTTTGTACCTGGAGCGTGGCATGGAAGGTAACTGGGTATGTCTGTGTTACCTGGGTGTTGTTTCACCATGTGTGAAGCAGCTGGCCTGAATACGACATAAAGTCTGGTTCTAAGCACTAATCCAGTTGCCAAATGAGACCAAGCCTAGCTACCACAGAGAAAACATCTGCTCCCAAACTGAATTACCTAAAAGCAACAGAGGTCTGTGTAAAAGACACTGTGCATAATCCAAGAAAATAATAGTTATCAAAGAGTAACCAAGCCTGGACTGGACCTCTCAAGGCCATTTGGTGTGACTGCCGCTCAGAGTGCCAGGGTAACCTGTGACAGCAACCTGTGCTCAAAGCAGGGGCAACTTCAAAGCCAGGTGTCCTGGGTTGATGCTGAATTGTATCCCCATTCATCTGTTTAGCTCAGAAATAAGTTTTGTACCTTTAAAACTGGATCTGAGAGTGAAGGAGACGTGGTGGAATGTCTGAGGTGGTTGTTTTCTAAACATAAAGATCAGAGTTTTCAGCTTTCCCTCACACACGGCCTGTGCTGGCTGCAGTGTGGATGGTGAGAAAGAGCTTTCCTTTGCTTTTTGTTAGTTTTTGACTGGCTGAGGCAGAGAAGTTCTCCGGACTGTGTTTTTTTCCCTTTTCCTTGGAACTGTTTGAACCTGCTCTGGACTAAACACCCAAAGGGCCCCAGGAGCTCCCACCTGTGTCCCACCGGGCCTGGCCTGGGCCCGGCCTTTCCCAGCCCTGAGGGACCGACAGCAACTGAGCCGAGCTACAGCCACGGGAGAGACTTTCTGAATTTGGCATCTCTGCGGGGCACAGAGAGGGTTTGTTGTTCAGTGTTGTTCATTTGTTGTGCTGGGGAGTGCTTTGACTGTTAAATAAGGAAATTTTTTTTTTCCTGTCCTGATCTAGCTGTGGGGAGGGGCGGTTCAGATTTGCTTTCTAGAGGGACTCCATCCAGGGGTTTCTTCCCAAATTTTCCCTAAACCAAGACACCAGGATAGGCTGTTCAGGGCCATGTTAGGTCAAGGGTTTATAACTCCAAGAAATGGAAAAGTCACATCCTCTCCAGGCAAACTGTGTCAGTGCCCATCTGGTCTCATTGGGAACAACTGTTTTTTCTTGAATCTGTCTGAAATTTTCCTTGCTCCAAGTTGTGCCCATTGTTCTTCTACTTCACACCCCCGAGAAGAGCCCGGCTGTTTTCTATGTACCTTCAGTTTAGGCAGCTGAAGACTGAATAAACCCAGCCCATTCTACAGGTAGATGTCCTCACCACACAGGCACAATGCTTAGACACATTAAACCCCTCATCCATCAGAAGCACAAGCATCTGATTTTGGATACACGTCCCTTTTTGCTGCAAAGCTGCTTTCCAGCCAGCCAGTTCCCAGCTTCCGTTATATGGGGTTGTTATAATGCCAAAAGGATTTTTGCTTTTTATACACTGTAAGTGTCCCTCCCTTGGCCCTGTGTGTGTCCACATTGCTCAAAAGTGGTCCCTAGCTCAATCTTCCTAACCCATCCTCAGATATGAGAAAGTATTAATTTTTGGTGGAATAAAATCCCACCAGCAGTAAGTTTTATTTTAAAAATACACTAAAATATTTCTGAAGAAAACTAACTGTGTGAATTAGGTTGCATGGACTAAATGTAATCTTATAGCAAGCATTAAGCAGAATTGTATTGTCCAGATTCAAACCTGTTATTTAAAACAATTTCTTCAACAGTTGCTGTACCTACAATTACAAGCTGCTTCCCTATCTGATTTTCCAATTCCCCAGGCACCAGGAACTATACTCCCAAGCATGCCCTGAACTACTGAACTACTTCAGTCTCACCTGCTCAGTGTTCCCACATACAGCCAGCTGAAATCCAAGCATGGGCTTTTTTTACCTGACATCCTTTAGGGGATGGGCACCAAAAAGCAGAGGTTCTTTCTGCCCCTCAGGGCTCCCTGGTTATGAAAAGGCTTCTCTGAGAGACCATTTTGCATAAAACATGGGCTAGTGCTCCTAACCTATTTTTTTATTTTTAAGAGTTAACAGAGAAGATGGAGTTAAACAGTTCATCATCAGCAGTTTAACAGTTAAACAAGTCACATAGAAAAGAGTGGATGTTTTCAGCTTGACAGTGTCCAAAAACATACCTTCCATCACCAAGCCATAAAGGCATAAGTAACCTTTTCATTCACTCCTCTTGAAACTGCTCTACTGTAGACAAAGTAATGAACAGGTCAGAGAAGCAAGCATTTAGAGCACATACCTTAATCTCTCTAATTCTGTACCCTAGCAGCTAGGCTACCAAATAATACCCTTTCCTCTTTTGCACAAGGAATTCCAAATGTCTCGCTGCACTGCTGCACAGCTTCAGAAAGGGGAAACTGTTTTTCTCAAAATGTCAGTCTGTAGGCACTTTCCCCAGGTTGTGGTAGCAGGAACTTGGAACTTGCAACAGCTGAGGAAGTGATGTAAACAGCACACACTGTATGAAAAATGACCATTATCTTCTTAACTGGTGGATGTGTTTTATGAACAACTGCTCACTGTGTTGCATGAGCTATTTTCAGATGTGCAGGTCAGGGAAAGATTGCACAGACAGATGTCCCTACTTACACTCCACACAAACCACCTTGTTCTGGAAGGGTGCAAAACTTAAAACACATTCTCATCCTCCTGTTTTTCTATGACCAATATGTAGATTCTTTTAAATTGAGAGATCAGACTTTCCCCCATATAGACTATAGGAAGCCTTCATATTCCCAAAAGGTTTCTGTGCCTGGGATACAAAACCCAAAACTTAGATACTATACAAGCCCTTTGCTACATCTAGTGCCATAAACTTTTTTAAGGCATTACATCTCTCATTAGGCACAAAATAAGACCCAGTAACTTTCATTTAACTTTTCCATCTGGCTATCAGAGCAGATTCCACAGCCCATGGCACAGGGCAGATGTTTTGGAATATGCTCTTAATGACTCATGAGTCCAAAGGGAGAAATGCTTAAATCAGCCAAACAGAAACACTGCCCAGAGGCACCTGAGAGGCCACCCTTCTTTAGCCAACTTAGGCTGAAGGGAGGTTCTTCCATCCACTTCCATCACAGCCCTGTAGACTCTCATAAAACTAAAGCTTAATTTGCCTCATACTCTACTACACCTTATCCTTTAAAACAGAAAATGAGGATACATTCTACTATGAAGTAGGCTGGTACAGTCAATCCAAGTGAAAAAAATGCAAAGTTAACTCTCTATTTCAGACCTAAGCTGGTCTTTCCCTCTTCTTACTTTTAATTTCTTTCAGGTGTGTGGTTTAATCCCGGACCTCTCAGCCATTTTCTCTCTCTCTTGCTGAAGATGTCCTGCTTTGCTGAAAAGGATCCAAGATTAATTAGGGGAAATAAAAGAAGCTATATCCAGTGAACATGACAGGATTATGAAACTCCTAATATCTGCTCCCAGAGTTGTTTAATCAATGAGATTTTCATATAAAAATTCTTAAGAATTCCTTTGAGGAGAAACTGGAACATAGGTTTTCCCCTGCTCAAGAAATTGTCTAGTTACTAGGCTTGACTCCTGTGGCTAGAGAGACATATCACAGCTCTTTAATACTTTTTAGTACAGTAAAACAGCTTCAAGGGGGTGAGTACCAAGCTTTTAGCTTGAAGGTGGGAAATGAGAGATGAAGGCTTGAACCCTTGGAGGCAGAAGGGGGAATACTAGCTTAATGCAAAAGTAAGTGAAATTCCATGTTATATGGAATGTCAGATTAGAGATCAATGGCTCCACGGCTTAAAAGAAAATGAACATAATTAAAGAGCTTGATCATATATTATGCGTTAAGTTCAAACTCCTATGAAATCAAGGTGATTAAACACTAAAGAATTAATCAGAATCAAAGTCTGTCAAATAGTGTTTTCCCTCTTAACACCTTGGTATTCCTTTAAAGTACAAAAATAAAAAGAATATTAAACCCATTTAAACCCCACTTTTATTCCATTTCTTTATATTCACAGGAAAATAATTTCACAGAACTAGGCCTAATTATATTTCAGGGTCACCCAGTAGGATTCCTAATGTTTACTGCTCACCAAAAATTATGCTGCAATCACCATTTTAATTCCTTCATTATGCACATTATGCAGATCTAGACACAGTAGCCCTAGAAACTTTCTTATTAAAACTGCAGGAACCAAGATAGCTGTCCCTAAAGTCAGTTCAGAGCTGACTAAATATTTCCATGATTTTGTTTCACAATGTTTATTATGATAGAAAAATTGATTCTTGAAGAGAAATAAAAAAAGACGAGATTTTAAACTGTGTGTAAACAATTGAGAAATAGAAATTTAGTGGGCATTAATGGAAACGTGCATTTTTAGGTGCTTTAGAATAACCAGTTTGCAAATGTAGCATCTATTTCTCTGCAGATAACATGAAGTTGACACCAAACAGTTTCTTATATCAGGTCTCCCCTAAAATAGCATCTCCAACCTTTTTCTTCCACTCTCCTAATCATCATGAGACCTTTAAGGCTCATCGAGTGCAATCCCCCTGCAGGAAGATCTCCAATTAGATTAGGTTGCTCAGGGCCATGTCCAAAGTGCTCTTAAATGTTTCCAGGACGGGGCATCTACCACCTCTCTGAGCAAACTGTGCCAGTGTTTCACCATCTCCAATAAAATAAACCTTTTCCTTGTATCTACTCTAAGTCTACCTTCTTTTAGTTTAAAACATGCCCCGTTGCAACAGGTTCTGCTAAAATGTTTCTCCCCAGCTTCATAATTTTTANGCATCTACCACCTCTCTGAGCAAACTGTGCCAGTGTTTCACCATCTCCAATAAAATAAACCTTTTCCTTGTATCTACTCTAAGTCTACCTTCTTTTAGTTTAAAACATGCCCCGTTGCAACAGGTTCTGCTAAAATGTTTCTCCCCAGCTTCATAATTTTTATGCTTTAGGTACTGGAAGGCTGCTAGAAAGTTCCCATTTCGCCCTTCCTTATCCAAACTGAACCCCAGATCTCTCAGCCTCCACAGGAGAGGTGTTACAGCCCCTCTGAGCAGCCTCATGGCCTCCTCTGGACCTGCTCCAACAGGACTATGTATTTTCTGTGCTGAAGAGTGGAGAGCTGGATGCTCTACTCCAGGTTTCATCTTTTCTCAGAACATGAGCAAAGAGATCGTCACTTATGGTACATTTAAGGTGGGGGTGGTTCCTGCAGGCACTCCAGGAGCAACTCCTGAGTGCACAGGGCCAGCAGGTGCCAGTGCAGCTCCCAGGATCCACCAGAACAATCTGCCTCCCACAAACAGGCACGAGTAGAAGCACATCCCTGTGTGCCTTTAAGGACACTGCCACCATACACACACTCACCAGGGCAAGCAGCAGAGCAGTCAAGCTGATACCACAAAATTCTCTCATGCCAAGTATTTCCTGCTGCCCTGGACACACTGGATGCTAAAAATTATTCCCAGCTATATCTGGAGCAGATTTCCCAGTCTGTGCTACTCCCACTCCATAATCAGCCAGTAAAGCTTTCTACATTATCAGAGCTGGGTTTTTTTGGGAATCCCTGTTCCCCGGAACCACGCAGAAGGAATCAGGAGACAACTCCTTGGCTTTCTGAGGAAGAAGTCTTTTCTGCTCTCTTCTTGTACCTCCGTGTCACACATACATCCTGCAGTGTCTACACAGGAGTTGCCTGTAAGTGGGAGACAACACAGTCTGCCAGGAAAGAAGTACCCTGATCCCTTCTGAGTAGTCAAAGCAAGGCTTTGGATGTTCCTAAGGTACAAAGAGTAGCTGCAGCAGTAATGGGCAAATTCAAGTGAACAGGTATCTCTAGAGTTCCATTAGTTAACCTCCTGCTCTGAACTGGTCAGCTTTGTGGTCAGACCAGGTTTCTCTGAACTTTATCCACTTGGGTGATGGTAAATACCAAGGATGGGGACTGTGCTATCTCTCTGAGCAACCTTCTGCAACACTTGACTGTCCTCATTCTGAAAACATCAAGCTTTCCAGCCTAAACCTTTCATTTCAATTTATGGCCATTTGTTCCTGTTACATTTCATTGTGTTTCTACTGACCCGTTTCTCCAGCCTCTCCCTCTGGATTGCTGCCTGCAGTCCTTAAGGTTTATCAGCTGGTTCTTACAAGTTGGTATAATGTGCAAACTTCATGGGCAAATACTCCATTGCTTCTTTAGCACAGAGTGATGCATTTCATTTGTAAGGAAGGAGCAGAAAAATGTTTACTCATAAAAAACGTTTAATAATTTAACAGTGATTTAACAAAATCTGATGGCAAGATACACTTGATTATTTACTGCAAAGAGGTCAACAAAATTGACAGGGAGACCCTCCTGTTGAGTCATGAACCTCAGGAAGGAACCACCCTGCTTTCCAACTCCCTCTCAGGAGTTTAGCTGTCACTGGATCCAGCCATAATCTCAGCCTTGGTCAATGGTTTATATCTAAAGGATTGCATGTGCATCATCAACCTTTTGTATCACTTAGCTAAGATACTGAAGTTTAGCATGCTATAATTCATTTACTGAGAATCTGCTGCAGGAAGCAACCTCTCAGCCTCAAGGAGTAACCATGAGAGGTGTCCCTACTCAAGAGGAGACCCTGGCGTGCAGCCTCAAGAGGCCCTGGGCTTTCTGCTACTTTTGGAGTGAGGTAATTGACTCAGTCTTATCTGCATAGTAATGACAGCAGTTTGTTTTTCCCAAATCTGGTTTGAGTCCAGCCTTGACCAGCACTATGGCTCAGACTAGCCTTTGGCTATTGTGTTGTCTGTGGACCCCGAATCCATTAATTCAGATGCAGCCATCATAGCCAGATGCATCCATTACATTTTGTATGGGCTGTGTTTGGGAAGAGTGTGGGCAGAAATAAGGCACGGGGATAGCAAAAAGCAAGGGCAGGAAGTGCAGTTGTCTGTGAAGAGTGAAACTTGTCCCCCAGACCTTGGCCTGCAGCTAACACAACACCCTCAAGCACACACACACAGTCCTCTGCAGACATTATGGGTAATTAGAAACACTCTCAAAGGCTCTTTTCCATCTTTGAATTTGACTTTATGAAATAGATGATAATTTGTTAGTTTCTAGGAGTTATTCTTCAAACACTACACTCCCACTTTATTTCCTAACTTTTTATTGAAAATTAATCTTAACACACTAGTTTAGCACTGAAACCTCAATTTCTGCCTGCAAGCTTACATTTCTGTGCTGCCTGAGCCATACAAACAGTCAAGAAATAGTCAGCCCTTTCAAAGCACCTGAACCACCCATCTCATACCCCCAGTGAAGCCTTTCCTTCTTTGCCTCTCTTCCTAAATGAATCCTCACTGATCTTGTCTCCAACTCTCAGGTCCACAATTTCTGGTGGCTCGAGTCTGACCACATTTCCTCCAGAGGTAGTGCAAAGTTACTCCTAAATAAGCCAAAAATGTTCAGCAAAATCAGCAAGAGGTACTTTCTCTTGGAAGTCCCACACAACACATACTGATGTAGAGTCAGATATTTTCCAATGCATTCACCAAAAGGAAAGGTCACAGGAAACTTTAGAATGTCTTAGGCAGAGCAAGTTACACAGAGGAGATAAGTATTTTATTATTTTTAGTATTAATTTTATTTAATTTATGACAACAAGGCAGTATACACATGAACATTCTGAATTCCAAACAAATGAAACTGGTTCTCTATCAATTTCATGGATCAAAATAATCACAGTCATCAATGATACAGTATAAATAAATACAAAAATACAAAAGAAAAATACAAAAATTAAAAAAGATGAAAATTACTTTCAAGTTAAATTTTAGCAAAAAGATTTATTACTACATAAAGCACAGCATTTGTTCAGCATAATGCTCACTCTAAAACAAATAGAAAAATACACCTAAACTTCTACATCCTAATTAATTTACAACTTCTTCCAACCAGGTTCTGAGTATGGATTCTCCTTCTTGCAAGAGAAATATTGTAACAGCAGAGGTACATACCAGAGAAAGAAGACTGGGCATAAAATACACAGCCAGACCTCCCAGCAACTTAATCTAACAATCACAACACACCCTTGTAATGCACTTCTGAGAATCTGCATCAACAGTGACAACAAGACATTCTTTCTATTTACAGATGCAGTATAATCCTGAAATACTTCCAATTATCTGATTTCTACTTGAAGCATTTTGAGTATCAGATGTTCAGTAAAGGAAATACTATTACGAGATAGTCTCATTATGAGTTGAAAATAAAACACACATTCTTGCAAATAAATCTAACATTTGCAATTTGCGGAACACAAAAATAGCACACACAGCTGTTTATTTATTTTCTTATTCATACATCATTTCTACGTTCCACTTTATAAAATCAGAGAAGCAATATTCTACAACTACATACACGTTAAAGCACAATATACATTAGCAAAAAAACATCTACTTAAAACATGCAAGTTGTGTATTACTGTACACAACATTTCTGCACTTAGAACATACAGAAGCCCAAGATCCTACTTTTCCAACTGAAAGACAGCCAGAAGTTAGAATCAGAGTTAATTAGCACTAAGTGTCAGTGCCTCTGCGTGGCGCTCCAATGAACCAGCACAGAAGTGTAAAGTCTTCACTCAACATGAGTAATGTTGCAAAGTACAACCTTTGTGTTTTATACTAACAGCCAGCAGTATGTCTAACTGTTGACAAAAAAATGTGCCAGGTAAGCTTACAATTTTAAGAAGGAAAAACTTGAAATTATGAAACAGTGCAATATAAAGAAAACAATCACAAATGGTTACAACCTCCCTCCCTTTTTCTAATCACTATATTAACATAACACTACTGATATTTTAAGTAGTATTTACTTCCGAAATTTTATCTTCCACATTTTCTGATTGGTTAATAATGGGCATTTCTCACTTGTACAATGAAAATATTATAAGCTTCAAGAATAATTCACCAGCAGAGTGAGCCCTGTAAAGATCAACTGGCATTGTCTCACCTCTTATTTATTTGACTTTCGCAGACATGTCTCTCTTACTGAAAAATAAATTTAAAAACCTGTTTTATAGATAAAGCTTTCAGGTTTTCACATGAATTAAATACATTGTGATAGGGGGCAAGGGGGTGGTGGTGGTGGAGGGGCAGGGGGCAAAGGGGATGTGTGTTGTTAAATTTTGTTTACTGCTAGAGATGCATTAGATATGTTGTCTATCATTAGGTTTGTACTCATTTTCTCACTGAAATTGAAACAATCACAGAGCAAAGAAAACTCCTCATTGCCTCAGGTCTCTTCATACTTGATCTTTGTCCAAACAACTGAGGAAGGAGGTAAGGGCAAAAAATTAAACAAATAAATCTGAAAAATAGCTGACAAATCATTATCATTTCAGACTAGATACTGAAAAAAACCCACCCTTCTCAGATACAAAGTATTACCATCACTTTTCAGTTCTGATATTTCTTCCTCCAGCAAAGGAGAAAAAAAAAAAAGTTCTGAATGTTTCCCTTCAAGGTACAAACAATATTTTGACTTTACAGTATATTGACTAAGTATCTGGAGAAAATGCCCTCTCTTCATTCTGGATGATGGGGAAGATGATGGAGGAGAAGTATCAGTGGAACACACACACTCGGCAGAGTGAAAAATTCCAAAATTATGCAACTCAGATACCAAGACAACCTTCAGAAGGGGCAATGGCATCTGCACATCAAGAGCCAAATGAAAACAACTTAATGCATGTCTCTTCCATAAATGGGGATTCAGATATTTGGCTTAATTGTAGTAAATGCTAAAACTTTCATCACATGGAAACTCTGGAATCAGAAACAAAGAAAATGTCTGGCACCTTTGTTCTCAGAACATCCAAAACATGGAGATATCACTACTGTAAACCAGTTGTTACTGCAAATAAAGATTTAACTTCTAAAGCATTCCAACAACAAGGTTGTTTGGTTTGTTTTGCTTTGAAGTAGTGCTTTTCTAACTGCAGCCTACTGATTATTGAACTAATTTTTTGACAGTAACTTCACACACTGTCCTTTCAGACTGTAGAACATCACAATCACAAGTTGCAGTCAGTGTTTCTGGTAGCAGATTTACTCTGTGTTATGACAACTTTTCTTGTCATCATAATGCTGAAAAATATCCCAACATCCTCACAGTACTGTCCATCTCGTGTATGTTTTCTTTCCTTTCAGTGTTGTAAACTCAGATCCTTTGTTAATGGTATTACAGCAGCCACTCTACCACATTCCCTTCTTTGAAACTTTTTTATAGCTAATGCTGTGCTTCAAAAAGCTTTTTAGTTTCTCTTCTTTGCCTGACTTTCGTCATCAAAATCAGAATTTTCATCATAATTACATTCTGGTTCACAAAGGGAAGCATAGTAACTAGAATCTGGCCACTTCACTTGCAGTTCTTTTTTTCTGATTAGAGACTGTCAACTGGAATGGGACAGCACCTACTGTGAGAGCAGACTGCGTGGCCTGCAGCAATTAAGGCATCAGACAGACTGCTGTCCTCACACAGAATATCCACCTCTAACTTCATCTCAGAGCCATAGTGGATAAAATGAAATATCAGACCTGGTTTATGAAGAAGTTTCTGAAACAGAAGTATAGCTTCCTCACTCCAGTGATCCCCCTTGCCAGGAACTGTATCATGCAAAGAGCAAGAGTGTGCCAAGCGTGGTAAGTATAATAGACTTTCTGGAATAACTTTAAGTTTATGGATATCAGAGTAAGAGATGGTCTCCAGAAAGCCATAATCAATTAGTGTAAGAACAACAGACTGACTTGTTACTTCACTAATTTCTGCCCTGTACCACTCTGCTTCCTGCCCAAACTCGATCAAGCAGCCAGCCCCAGGTGTCACGAGTTCTTCTGGCAGAGCTGGCAAGTTGTCAGGGAGGTCAGAGAGCAGCAAAGACAAGTTTCGCATGCAATCAAAGAAGATTTCAAACTGGATGCTGAAGTTTGAAGGATCAGTAACTGCAGTTGCACACCCAGGATATGTTCTGCCACTACGCAGAAGCATCCACATGACTGAATTTACCTTGAATGACGTATCAAACTCGTTACAGATTACATTGCTACATTCTTCAGGTCCAACAGTTGTCCAACAATGACTTAAGAGCTGGTTCAAATACTCCTGAAGTGTAACTTCTCCTACTATAATATCTACCTCCCAGATCTCAGATGATTTCAAGTATCTCAAAAACAAGATCCTTATTTCATAATCCAGGAGTGCATTTACTACATGGCCTACATGAACTTTCTTCAGATTTTTAAAACAAATCCACCTACAAAAAACAGCTTGTTTAGGAATTCTTTTAATCTCATCACTGAGCATCTTTGCATTATTTAAAGACACCATCTCACATGTGCCATAATCCATGAAAAAAACTAGCATTAACTTTTCCCTGACAAACTTCTTTATCACTTTTGATCGATACCATTTCAAGTTCTTTTCAGATTGAGTAATGCATTCCAGTCCCTGTTCAATGTCATCCACGCTAAGCAAATCACTTCTTTGTGCTTCTTTGTCAAGCATTACATTTAATTCATGTAGTATTTTAAGATTTTTAAATAACTGTACATAAAATTCTCCACTATCTGAAATATTAACTACTTCTGCTGCTTCTACTTGTCCAGACTTTAAAACTTGATGAAAGATACTTAAGGGTTTTGCAGAAATATTTTTCATCCCAGCAGCCTTGGTTTTCTTTTGGCCACCTAAACTATTCTTAGACTTTTGAGGATTATTATTTTGTTTAGGCTTATTTTCCAAAGCAAATATCCATGTGCTATTCCACCTAATGCTGTCTATTTTATGGAAAAGGCTGTTAGACAAAGACTCTCCATCACAAATTACATCTATTTCCCATTTTTCTCCATGCTGCTGTAAGAACTTGCAAGCTACTGGCTTGTCACTTACTGTTCTTACAAAATAAGCGGCATTTTCTTTATTCCAGCTTTCATCAGGAACACCTTTTACACTGCTAAGGAAACAGTGAACACTAAACCTTGGCAGAGTTAAGAACTTCTCTGGAATCCTGCAGATTTTTGATGAATTTACAACTGCAGTATTACCATAGTCAATAAATTCTACCTCGTAGGAATTTCCTGATTTCAAAGTTTTAATAACTGCTCTATAGTAAAAACAATCAGCGTCATGCTCTGCAACAATGAGATCCCCTACCATGAGCTCATTTAAGCAATTCTCCCAATCTCTATTCTCCAAGCTTTTATTTAAATCGTCTGCTAGTTTTATTATTAAGCTTTCATCCTCTGCAAAGTGAACATAGAAACTTGATGCACTATTTATATGAGAAATGTAACCTGCTACTTTGGTATTCACCTGGATATCACATTGAGGAAGATTGATTAATGTAGGTGTATTTTTACTACTCCTTTCCTGTTGACCCATACAATTTAGTCTTTCATTCTGAGATTCAGAGAGAGCACTTACAGTAATTTCCTTTGAATGTAAAGCAGAGTAAGAGAGTGAGTGACAAGTAGGTTGTCCAATCCATGGCTCCTCTCTGTTCTCTGTGAGAGCACTGAAAGTACTTCTAAAACCTTGCTCTTCGTTGTCCTGTAAAATTTGCTGCTTTGAGAATCCACTACACAACTTTGGTGTGCTACATGCAGTTTGCTCTTCATCTCCAAAATCCTCACCAGCATCTGCCAGGTAATACTCATCATAGACTTGGCATTTCACTTCAGTTTTCAATTTAAGTATTTCAGGATCTTTAACACTTACTTTATTAATTTCTTTGTCATCTTTCATGTGACATATCCCTCCTTCATTACTTCTTAACTGTTCTGTATGGCTTTCCTGTGCCAACTCTTCCAGTACTTTTTCTTTAATTTTCTGACTTACTTTGAGCTGTCCATCATACAACTCCACGACAATCTTTCCATCTGATTCTCTGGATAAAATTACAGCCTTCAGCAGTTTACCGAGAAATGTTTTCACAAACCATGTAGTAATTCCTGCTGGAAATTTTGCCCCCCTAAGATCTGACAGACAGAATTCAATAGCTTGCATGGGTGTAAATAGTAGGTCAGTGGCCGAACCTGGAATAGGCATCAACTGGTCTCTCTCCACCATACTCCTATTTCCAAAATCCACATAGTCAACCTGCAGAACTGATTTTGATTCCACAGGAAAAGCCAAAGCTCTGTAAAAGAGACCATCTTCCACATATCTGGCTATACAGAGTCGTGTATTGCTATGATAATTTGCACTACTTGACATTTTACTTACATCACTAACCTTCTTCATCAATGCCTCAAGAGTCTGAGTGTTTCGATTAAGCTGACAATAAAATTTTGAAGGACTATTTACATGAGTTATATAAACTTCCTCCTCACTTCCAATTTTTATATTAAAAGACGAATAGCAAAAACTGTACAGAGAACCCAAAGATGAAAGGTTTCTCAGTCCAACACATTCAGACTGGGTGAGACCACGTTCTCTCAGGAATTCCTCTACACTATTAAGTGGAGTCTGTAAGTCAACTACATTGCATAAACAGTTGGGGCTCAAAAGAACAAGAGCATAAATGGTGCAAGTTAGTGGTCCTCTAGAAGAAGAAATTAAGTCTTCAAATTGTCTAAGCACTTCTTCAGACCAATTAAGTGAGTCAGTCTGTAAGACTACATCTTTAAGTCCACATCGAAATGCTTGACTCTCTAGAGTTAGGAAATCTGGAAGAACACCCTGAACATCTTTAAGTGAAACTCTTTCCCGATAACCATAGTCTACAAAAACCACATCAACTTCATTTGCAGATACCTGCTGCACAACAGTTGCTCTGTACCACTTCCCATCTCTGGGACTCTTAACAACACAGGCATTCTGTCCAGTTTTGTAGGGACAGGTATGACCTTTATAGTAAGTCTGAATTTGTCCCATTAAGTTATTTAGCTCTGGCAGTTTGCTCTGCAGCTGACATGAAAAATCTGCTGGGGAAAAAATGGAAGAACACACCACTTCATAAACAGCTCCTGGTTTAAACACAAGCTCTTTAAAATCTAATTTTTCATCACATACCGATTCATGCATTTTAGAGACAGCAGCTTCTCCTGAACAGGATGGCACAACAGATCCTATAGGTATTGGTGGCACATTTAATGATTTTTCCTTCTGAACTATGTCTCCATTTCCAGATACCTTATTTTTGCAAATATTACTGGTGTCCTCTGCATTGATTTTTTCTTTTTTACATTTGAGGTGATTCCCATTGTGCCGCTTTTTTGCTGCCCTTAGAACAGAATCTGGTGGCTTTATCCGATATTCAGCATAACCAGCTTGAATCATACACATGGCAACATTTCCTTGCAGGAAACCAGTATGACACTGCACATTAACAATGTACTTGTTGTTTTGTTTTCCAATGACATGAAGCAGCAGAGGTTTGTTTAACACTATGTTTTTAAAGAAATCAGTTTCTTTTTTAACCCACACACCATCAACAGGAAATGTGCAAGCAAGGGAACAACACATAGCTAAAGCTGGTAAATCAGAAAATTCAGGAAGCAATGTTTTCACATACTGACAAGGTATAGTATCTGTATTCCCAAAATCCAAAAAGTAAACCATAATGCTAACACGAAACACGTTTGTGATGACTGCCCGGTAATAACACCCATCCCTGCTATACCGGGCACAGCACAGCAACCCAGGCTGTGGCTTTTTAAGGACCATTTCATCATCTCTACACTGACTGTATGTGCAGGCAATGTTTCTCATCAAGGCTTGAAACTCATTCTGGTATCTACACGTTTGAATCCAAAAGTCAGATGGATTTATGACATAAACCACAAAAGCTCCATAAAAAGAGTTCATTTTCATCTCTTCCCTCTTGCAGTGGCTGGAGAAAGAACCGTCCCATTCAGGTAAGCAGGTTTTTTTATCTTTGTTTCCAGAGTAATTCTTAGATGAATTGTTTCTCTCAGGACTTGCTTTGTAGTTTAGTGCAATACTTCTTATTTTTGTTTCTGAAAGCAAGACACATGGTGCAACTGTCTCATTCTGGTTTTCTGGATGCTCAGCATTAATTCCAAGATTTTGCTTCTGCAGTGTTATATAATACAAGTGTTCAGCATTATTGTATAAATCAACATGGACACACACAGAAGTTTGTCCTATTAAGGCTTGTGTAAGTTCCTTGAGCTGAAATTTTATTACTGTTTCATCCTGCCTACCAAAACAAGACAGCGTACATGGAAATGAAATCATTGGTAATATCATGAACTCTGCTTTCAGTTTCCGAATACAACTAGGTGGCACAGCTTCAATAATGCCAAAATCCATAAACCAGACCTCCACATGGTCAGAGAGAAGCTGTTTTATCACTCCTCTATGCCACTGTCCGTTTTGCCTCTTGGCAGCACAGAGCAGCCCTAGACTATCACAAGTTGTGGTATTTTCTCCAACAAGAGCTTCGTAGTACAAATGCATAGCTCCTGTCAAACATTCCAACTCTTTCTGCCGTTTCTGTATCTGACAATAAAATTTATTTGGGCTTACTGCACGAGTTATTTTTACATTTTCTTTACTGCCAACAGGTAGACATGGAAAGAGTTGATCTGGAACATGCCAAAAATCTGTTGTTTTCTCAGAATTATTGAAGGTAAGTAACTCCCTGAATGGATACTTCTGTTTCAACAGTTGTGGCATTCTCTTATAAAGAATTCCTTCGGGCAATGCTCTTAAAGTTTCGACAACAAGACAAAATGAATCTCCATCAATAACTTTACCTAGTTGCAGTTCAAGAACATCAGTAATAATCTTAGGCACTTCTACAATAAACAGCTGATATGGTGTAACAGCCTTCACATGACCTGTGATCTGTAATCCTACCAGAGATGAAAAATAGTTAACGGCTTTTGGACTCCATCTTTCTCCAAGAGGAAGTATGCTTGCAAAAACACCCAAAATCACTTTTGGAGGCAGCTGAAATAATTCATCACAAGCAGCAGCAAGATGTGTTTCCTCAACAGCCAACACATGTCCAGTGTCTATAAGAAAAGTCTCATAGATATTCCCTTTCTTTCTCAGAACTCTTCCTCTATGCCATTCTCCTTCTGTGTCTTCCACCAAGCAAGATCCACCAACACAGACATCATCTTTTACTTTGAACACACGCTGTATTTCATTCTGTAGTATGAAATAGTCAAGCTCACACCCTATGTTGTATTGAGCCTGGAACACTATAACCAGGCACTCAGGATGGCACTCTACATGAGTTATCTTCAATTTCTTATCTACTGAGTCTGGTGAAGGAGTCAGAGATTCCATTCTGTCTGTAAAGAAAAGGAGTATGATCATCTTGATAATTTTCTTTACTTTTTCTCTAAAACTAATTCCTTACATAACATTTTGTTTTCAAAATGGTTTAACAATATATTATTAAAATTCTGGCTAAAATGTATACTAAACATTTAAGAATGTAATTTTTTAGGCAACTGAGATACACTCCATACCATTCTCTTAATAAAGACATGCTCAGATAACATGAAAAAAATCAACTCTGGATTCACTCACATGGTTACAGATTGGTTTTAACACTTGAGATTAATTTTTAATGATGCTCCAACGATAACACCAAGGCATTCCAGTCTGTTTCTCTTTCCATTTAATATGTAAAGGACCAAGGACTCATCCCCTACTCACCCTGCTTTTTCTGTCTAAATCACTTCTTCAAATCACCAACAAGTAAAGTAACCACACTCTACTGTTTCTTTACACTGGCTGTCTGTACCAATAGCATATTTAAGGTTCTCATAACTGCAAGGACATACTGAGATTATCACCTATGTGCAACATTTCTGCACTGCTCATCAAGTAACAACCGTGCCAGCTGTTTTGTATGGTCTCAACACTGTAATTCTAACAGTTTAAGTATCTTCAAAACATTCAGGTACTTTTCTGATCTATAATCCTGTCTTGAAGCTCAACTTCCAGTTCAATTCATACATCAATGATTCAGTGAATCCATGACTCCACATTGTTTAAAAAGGTTGTGTATGATCATAACTTAATCAAGCGACTTCATTAAATGAACTCCTGTTCTTACAAAGTAATTTGAGGTAGACAACATTAAATGCAAAGACAGTGGATAAATGCTCAAGGATCATCTGGACAGAGATAACTTTAATTTATGAATTTTTATGTAAAGCTGGAACCTAAACTTAGAGTTTCAGCTACAAGGCTTTAAGGCAAGATCCCTCTTAGACTGAAAAAATCTTCAGTGAAACTGTCATGATAGTTTTCATCACAAGCACACATGAAGTAGCTATGGAATACACAACCTGTCCTCAGAAAAAAACATTGATCCCTATCATTCTAGTTCACAAAAAAATAAATTACAATACCCTTCCCCCCAAAAAAAACCACTAAGAGAAAAAAGCACACCCCTTGCAGAAAAAAACCTCTAATAAACAAGCACTGCTACTGTAAAGCAGTAGGGCAGAAGGATGAAGGATGCCTACCTTTTAAAGCCAACAAAAAAAAAATCCAGAAAATCAAAATCACTGGACACAAAAAAAAAAAATCCTCCCAGTAAAAGCACTATCAAACCCAAATCTGACAAATTCCTGCTTCAACAAGTTCACTTTTTTCCACCTTCCTCTGTAAAGGAAAGTGATAATCTGTGTGTTTTTAATGAAGGAAACAGCCTAAAGGAATTGGTTCTGTCTGCCTGGAAGAAACATTTGATCACTACAGAGACATAAACTTTAGAAACTCTGCTCCCTTTTTTTCCCTTGTCACTGAAACTATACCCTATTTGCACTAACACAAAACAAATAAAACAATTTGTGCATCAACACTTGTCTGTTATCACAGCCTGAGTAACAGCATCACACTGACTCAGGCACACCTTTACAATTTACAAAATGTCATTTTGCTATTTACTCACCTTTCCACCCTCATTCATAACACGTCTTCTAAGGAAACAATGCCCAGTAATTAACAACTCTGTAACTCTCTATGAGGAAAAATGGTAGAAAAATCATTAGAAAAATGCAACGTAAAATAAATTCTTGTACTACTTCTACTGAGAGCAGCTCTGAGGACAAAGCCTTTGGGGTGCTTGTTGACAAGAAGCTCAACGTGAGCCAGCACTGTGAACTCACAGTCCAGGAAACCAAACACAACCTGGGCTGCATCAAAATTCTACCCCTCAGCACTGAGACCCACCTGCAGTGCTGCATCCAGTTCTGGGGTCCCCAGCACAGGAAGAACATGGACCTGCTGGAGCAAGTTCAGAAGAGCCCACAAAAAATGATGAGGGCTGAAGCATGTGAAGCCAGCTCTACAGAGACCTTATAGCACCTTACAACACCTAAGGGTGCTGGAAAAGGGCATGGAACAATAGGAAAGAGGGGAATGTGTTTAAACTGAAAGGGAGTAGGTTTGTTTTAGATATTACAAAGAAATATTTTACTGTGAAGGTGGTGAAGCAATGGAACAGGTTGTGCAGAGAACCTGTGGATGCCCCATCCCTGGAAATGTTTGAGGCCAGGCTGGATGGGACTCTGAGCCTGTTCCAGTAGAAAGTGTCCCTGGACATGGCAGGGAGATTGAAACTGTGTGAACTTTAAAGTTCCTTCCAACACAAACCACAATGTGATTTCTAGATCCTCCTCCTACCTGCAAACACACCCTGGAAAAGTTCCCCATACTTAGCTAAACTACAACCTTAAGATTACAAAAAATTAAATTACAAAACTGAATCCACCCTGCTAAAAGCATGGTCTGGTATTCTTTCTTCACTGACACTCAAAAAACCAAACCAGCCAGAGGAACACCACACAGGCACCTAACCACCTACCTACTGTCTAAGCAGGAGTGGTCACACTTTTGTATTTGCTTGCAACTCTTGGGTCATCAAAATCCATACTTCTATCACCACTAACTACAGACAACTCACGCCATAACAACAGGACTTTTAAATGCAATGGGCTTAAATGCAACCAAATGCAGCACACAAGATACAGGCTGAGATGCCTGTGCTCCAAAGCAGGTGCCCCAAAGCACTGTCAGACACCGCACTCACCTGACAGGAGCCGGGCACAGGCTGCGGCCGCCAAGGGGGAGCGGGAGCGGAGCCCGGCGCCCTAAGGGGGAGCGGAGCCCGGCGCCCTAAGGGGGAGCGGAGCCCGGCGCCCTTCGGCAGCCGCCTCACCGCCCGCGGCGGCAGCGCCCACAGCGCCNAGCGCCGACAGCGCCCGGCGGCACCGCGCGCCCAAAATGGCGGCGCGAGGCGCGGCCGGAACGTGCTGCCCGCGGAGGCGCGTGCGCAGTGCCGCCACCCGGGGCTGTCGGGCCCTGGCGTGGGGCGGGAGCGCGGCAGTCGCCGGTCCGAGTCCCGGTGCCGCGGGTCCGAGTTCCGGTGCCGCCTGCCCGCGGGCCTGGCCCGCTTCCCTTCCAGGGCTGGGCTGTATTTGTTCGGTCGCGTTCTTGCTTCTTGTTGTTTTTCCTTTGCGTTCGCACGTTGTAGGTGTTGTGTTTTTAAGGTGTCACTTGAGCTTTGAGAAAAGTGCTCCTGAGTCAGACAAGTTCCTGGAGCTGCCTGAAGAGGATTCGAGAGCTCTTCCTCTTTCCTGTTAGCAAAAAGAAATCCTCTAGGCTGGGAAAAGTTCCTCTTAACAAAGTGCAAAGTGCTGCCCCACTTGTTTTTGCATCTACGTCAGATTTTATTTTTCTTTTTTTCCTCGGGGCTTAGGGGCAGTGTTGCTTTTTTATTTTATTTGGGGTTATTTTACAAAGCATATATGCTGAAGTGGTCACCAGGAAACTTGATATGAAGTATACTTCTGTAAATATCAAAATGATGATATGTTCATGACTGATTGCACTCTAGAAAGAGAGCTGTGTATAATAATTTCTAAGGATTTAGCTTCAATTTTTGTGCTTCGATTTCCAAAAATGTCATCATTGCTGCACCATAGTTATACTCTGCAGAATTAAGAGAGAGAAAAGCTGTATTTGCAATACTTGAAGATGTAATAATCCCCAAAGACAGCTATTATATTTAAGTCTGTATAATATATGGTTAAAATGGTATTGTAGCTACTTGGATTAACCCTGACATTCACAGGAGATCTTAATTTGATTTTGCAGCTAAACCCTTGTGTTTATCAGGGTCAAGTATTTGTAAGAGCTACTCAGAAAAAAAGGTTCTAGAGGTCTGTCGCTGATGGAACTTCAATTTCATGTTTATGGATAAAGTGTCTGATTTATCTGTGTAGTTTTGTTTGGTCAGGTGATCAGATTTTACATGCCTAGCCTAGTCAGAGTTATGTAAGAATGGGCTTCATTAGTACCATATTTAGAGAGGGAAGATAAAACCAGATCTTTTAAAGTAGATTCTTGCAACATTGGAACCTCTGATTGAAATCCAGAACCCAAGGTTCTGTGTAGTGTTAGCACTCTCTATATTGCGAAGAGAAAATGTTACCTAAGACTGGGCAATTCAGAAGCCTCAGGTACTAGATAAGGAACAGTCTAGAACTCTGAGTAAAAAATACTACAACAGGCTGTGGGTATGGTTATGTTTTTCCTGGTAATTGAGGCTGAAGGCAGAGTGCTACCACTGCTTTTTTAAAGGCAGAATCACCTACATTTTTTCCTACATAAATTACAGTGGTAATGGTAGCTGTAACACAGTGACCTTTTGGTTAGAGCACTCAGAAATGTAATCTTGCAGCTTAAGCTGGTTTTAAAAACGTGTGCCATTTCTCTTCAGCTGCCTTAGCCATGGGCAGTTACTCCTGGTGTGTCCTGCTTGCCTGAGGTTGTGCAGGGATGTAGGATGGGGATGTAGGGGGGAAGGAAAAACAGAAGTTATAACCAGACAATCTGTCAGGGGCAATAGGATGCTGGAGCTTTCTTGCATTTTTCTGAAAGGGAGGAAGGACTTTTTTTGCTGGTTATGAGTTTGTTCCAAAATTTATTTGAAATTTACATAATTACAGCCAGTGAAAGAATAATTCTTTTCTGACACAGGAGTGGAGGTGGAGGTGATGTTTGATACACTTTGCTCAGAAGTTCTCTGATTTTTATTTTTTTCCTCCCAAACTTGGGGGAAGTGTCAAATATGCGTAAAACACTGCCAGATCTCAGAAGTTAAGTCCTTCAACAACATTTGAGCCTTGAAGAGTCACTATAGGTCATTGGAAACAATCAGGAAGCATGTAATAGCCCAAAGCAGAAACCAGTGTTGCAATATCCCAGAACATCCTTATCGAATACTTCAGCAAACTTGCAAAAACTTAGTGTTGACATTTGAATTGCAGATGCTTTAAAATGCTGCTGAAACTGCACAATCCACATTGATTAGTACTAGGTCTCAGGGGGGTTTCCACTGTTGTGTGCTACGAAAGTAATAGAGCTAACTCCGAGTTTTCATCTTTTTCACTTTCTTGGACTTTGAAAATTTTGTGTTGTTGTTATTCCTAATGTTTTCCTTCCTTGTCATTATTGTGAGCAACTCATTAAATATTTTTGCTGTTTTATCCAGTATGGAAGGTTAACAAACTAGTAAGTCATTTTTATATTTAATTGATTAAAAATAAAATACAGTTTAAAAATAATTTAGTCATGTGAGGCTTTACTCTCTTAACAAATCTTGACTGAGACAAAACCCCAAAAGTAAACCTCAGATTGTTCTTTGTCTATATCAAACTACTGAATAACATATCACTGTCCACTCAGAAATGCTTTCTTATCAGGAAAATTCTGCTGTGACTCTATATGCTTTAAAATAGCTAATGAAAATCTAAAATTAAATAAGTCTTCTGTGCTGATGGGAGGATGAAGTTTGGTATAAAGTAGAAGTTTTCTTCAGAATATCATAAATGAAGCTCTGCTGCCAGCTGCCTGCCAGGACGTAGAACATAGTGCTGTGTGAGAGAGCACCTTGTTGAACTCAGAATATATCTGATCACCATTCTAACTAACTTCCAACATCTAGGAAAACTGGTTTTGAGGGCAGGGAACATAAGGCAAAGTTACTATTTGTTGTAAAAAGTGAGTGGCATACTGAAAAATATTAGTACCCAAAGGATGGATTTTGGATAATGTGGACATTCATCACCCAGTCTAAACACCAAAAGCAGTCTGCAGACTTCTTAAATTGTTCTTGGTAGGTGGTAAATATGTGTTTGCTTTGATTTGAGCAGTAAAAAAATGGCAAGTAAAGGTTGCAATCTGTAGGATACCATATAAAAGGAGGAGAGGAATTACCAGCATTTTGTCTTCTGTTAGTTTTGTTTTAAAAGTAAGTCTTACTGAATTCCATGGGGGGGAAAAGAAACACTAAAATCAGGTGACCACCTGTCTCCAAGGAAGGCAAGAGGCACAGACTACAGGAGGATGAGAGTATCTCCCCAAAATAGAAATAGAAAAGGGTTTGAGTCTTAATCTCCTCTTTAACGATTCCTTCTGGGGGGACTGAATAGCTGAACATTCAGGGAGCTGGTTCTGTGTTCTGACTGGAATGAATCCCATTAACAGCATCTGACCTTCACAAAGAATTATGTTCTGATCATAACTGCTCTCATTCCACATGGGGGGAGAAGAATTGAGTGGCCCCAGTATTCTACTTTTAAATCCTAACAATTATTCTGGGATCTGCCCTTAGTTTTGCTAAGATTGTTTCTGAATATTAATATCAAAATTGTTACTAAAATAGATAACTTACACTTCCTCATTTTTAGGAAGGACAGTCTGTCATAACAAAGTACTTTGAAAGTGTCTCCTATGGGATTGGATTAGTTCATGACATGCTAAAGTATATGAGAAGAGGAAACACTGCATGCCTCAGTCCCATCCCTCTCAGCTTGATTCTTGTACAAATCTACAAATGCATTAGTGATTTCTGGTTGTCAGAAACATTTTTTATTGTATATAATCATTTGCTCTCTAAAAGACACTGCAACATTCCTTGTCATAGCATTTATGTTTGTCTTTTAAATAAAAAGCTTTGAAAGGGAAGATGTAGGTAACACAGGGTTATGACTGAGTGGTGACAGCAGAAATTCATGATTTTTTAGTGTTCTGAAAATGAAGAGTGAAGGCACCTCTGCTTAAGATAAATCTCACAATAAATGAGTCATTTTATCCAGATCACACCATGCTAATTATTTAAATAATATCATTTATAGTTAGAAATTAAGGATATAAAAATAATCATATTGTTCTATTACATTTTCCTGGGAAAATAATTGTCTCTTCTGAAACATTCACATAACAAGATCTGTATAAGACTTTTTTTTTCCTGAAGTCAGTCTGAAAGTTTTTCTGTTTCTTTGTAGTAGTCACAAACTTGAAAAAACAAAGGGACTCAGAACAGTGATCTCAAAACAAAAGTTTGTGCCTGTTTTCCTACTTTGTCTTTCAAAGCGTGTCCTTGATGAGTTCTTAGTTTGTGTTTCTGCTAAGCTGAGCAGTTGCCACGAGGTGGCAGGAACAGCCACAAGTTCAGCGGGATGCTTGGAAATACGCTGGTGTTCCTTCGGTGGAAGGAAGGAGCGCAGGAATGATCAATTCAGGGTGACCCACAGTGAAATATGAGGGTGCATGTGCTGGAGTTTCACCACAAGGATCATCACATTTATCACATGGTCTGAAACCACTTCCAGTCTTTTCATGTCACCTGAAGTAACTCTTGAAATATTTTCAATCTATTTACAGCACCTATTTACTCAATACACAGTCAGAATTTCATTTCCGATAGTTTACTAAGTCACAGGTCAATTTTACCACCTCCACATTTTAAACTATGTTAATATCATCACATACGAAATTGTCAGTAATTCAGCAGCTTAGATATCAGAAAGCAGAGAGCAGAAACAACTTTTACAAAATACTTTCAGTAGCAGAAGGCTGAATCACAGAATGGTTTGGGTTGGAAGGGAACTTAGAGATCATCAAGTTTTATCCTCCTATCATGGGCAGGGACACCTTTGAGTACTTATTGTTGCTTCTTAAAATAGACATTGCACATTTCAGTGGCAATGAGTGTCAGAGCAGAGAAGTTTGCCCTTTATTTCAGAAGGTGTCCATTTTACAGATGAAAGAAAAAAGTGAGAGTTGTTAAATAGTGGGACAAAGTAAAAGGTTAAATTTTTGTTGTTCCAAAATAGATGAGTTTTTTTCCATACAGATTATACCACACCAGCACTGCTGTGCAGCTACAGACCCACAATAATGATGAGATTGAGTTTCTCTGCTGTGCAGTTTGTGTGGATGGGGCTGTGGGGTAAGTTCACATCACTCTGTCATCTAAAACATCATTTAGGCCCATAGTGCAGAGTTGTGCTTAAGAAAACCCTGCACTCCAGTTTTGCCCTGGTACCTGAATCTGCTGTGCAGGATGAGAGACTCCTCTACATCAACAGTTCCTGGCACGATCAGAGCAGATCTGTGAAGTAAAATGAGTGGTGCTGGTGACCCAATGTCCAACTAAACATGTTTGAGGGAAGGGAGGATTATTTAAGGCTAGCTCTGCTGTAGTCAAATGGCCTGGATGTCTGCTAGTGTTTGAGATAGTTCCATTCCAAAGAATTTGTGTGCTTCAGTGCTGACCAAAGCAGGCAGAGTGGGAATGGTAGGGAGATTCACCTCCTGTTCTAAATTATAGCTAAGTTAAAAGCACCTCAGAGGGAGGCTTAGACTTAGGCTCTCCATGGGTAAATTTCCCTTTCTTCAGCATGGCAGTGCAGGAGTAAGGGCTAATAGAGTGATAGAAAGATCATACAAGAAAAATAGTAGCCTTCAGATTACTAATCTTCAGATTAAAACTATAGCAATTTCAATTATTTAAATCCATATAGTTCCATTTCTTATTGCAAATACTATATAATGTGAAGATCTATAGATCAAAAAGTTTGATTGTTTAGTAGGAGCTGAGAGATGGGAACAAAACCTGCTAAATCCTCTAGTTGTCTCTGAAGAGACAAACTGAATGATGTTACAGGTCTTTAATATTATTATCTTTCTATGGTTCATATTAGTTAATTTAATTCTGGCTCCAGACCTGCAGACAGTATGTGAAGAAAAAGCCACAGCCTCTTGCAGACTTTAATGAATACTCCAGGTGTCTGTGCAGGTTACATATTTTGGATTATGCAGACCTGACAGCATGTGAGTGGTCTTAAGTCATGCTCCCATAAAATCTTACTAAATCTATTTATGAATTTTAGACATTCAAGTAAAAATCAAGCTTACCACCCTCTCAAGGAAAGAATGATTTTTTGCTCAGGACACTGTCTATGCCTCTGTGCACTGGACACATAATGTTTAAGGAATGTAGTCTTACCTGGAATCTCTATGCCCAGTTTTATTTTAAATGTAAAAGCATAAATCAGAAAAGAAAAAGGCTCTGTTATCTTAAGTTTTTCCATCTCACAGTGCAGATCTATAATCTGTAAAAGGTCTTTCTGTTTAGGAATATTGAACATCTCCATTTCCTACTGTTGCAGGGGTCAGAATCTCTTAGATTCAGAGCCAGGGTTTAAGCTAATCCAGTGTTAGCTTTTTCTCAAAAGCCTTACAATGTTAAACTGCAATGTTAATCATTATATCCAGCTTGGTAAAAATTTTACAACTTGTCTCTGTTTACAAACAGAATGAATTCTCTAAAACTCTTTTCTGATATTTATCATTGGCCATTTGTATGAAATCTGAAATTATAGTGCAAACAGTAAGATCATGGAATGGTTTGTGTTGGAAGGGACCTTAAAGATCACAGAATCATAGGAAAGGTTGGGTTGAAAGACACCTTTAGAGGTCAGCTAGTCCAACCCTCCTGCAATGAACAAGGACATCTTCAGCTAGATCAGGTTACTCAGAGCCCTGTCCATTATGACCTTGATTGTTTACAGGGGTAGGACATCCACAGCTTATCTGGGCAACCTGTTCCAGTGCCTCAGCACCCTCATAGTAATGGGTTTATATAAGGTATCTAATCTAAACCTTCTGTCTTTCAGTTCAAAGCTGTTAACCCTTGTTCTGTCACAACGAGCCCTGCTGAAAAGTTTGTCCTCCTCATTCTTACAAGCCCTGTTCAAGTATACAATAAGGAAGGCCATAATAAGGTTTCCCCAAAGCTTTCTCTTTTTCAAACTGAATAAACTCAACTCTTCCAGCCTGTCTCCATAACAGAGGTGCTCCACCCCTGTGATCATCTTTGTGACCTCCTCTGTACTCACTCCAACTGTTCCACGTCCTTCTTATTTTGAGGTTCTCAGAATTGAATGCAGGACTCCAGATGGGATCTCATTAGAATGGATTGTTTCCCTGAAGAGGCAAAAGTCTGCTCTGCTGAAATCCAGGGTACTGAGTTTGCTGAGGACCCTCTTCACTTCTCTAAGAGGCTCAAATTCCACCATTTCTTGGTCACTGCAGCCCAGGTTCCCTTGAACTTCACATTTTTCACCAGTCTCTTCTTGTTGGTGCAAATGAAGTCCGGTACAGCACCTCTCATTGCTGACTCCTCTGTCGCATGAAGAAGGTTGTCATCAATGAATTTATGGAACTCTCTTTCTTGTTTAATCCCTGCTGGCTGTCCTTCCAACAGATAATGGGGTGGCTGAAGTCCTCCATGAGGACCAAGGTTTGTGAATGTGAAGCTGCTCCTGTCTGTAGAGTACCTTATGCACTCACTCCTCCTGGTCTCGTGGCCTGTAGCAAACCCCCACTCTGTCACCTCTCCCTGCCTTCCCTTCAGTCCTGACCCCAGAGTTCTTGGATGGCTCCTCATCTGAGGCTCATGGCTGAGCTCTGTGCACTCCAGCTGGTCCTTGGCATAGAGGGTGACAGTCCCTCCTCACATCCCCTGCCTGTCCTTCCTGAAGAGCCTGTCTCCTTCCATTGCAGCTCTCCAGTCCCAGGACCCATCCCACCACGTCTCCATGATGCCAGGGAGATCATAGCCCTGCAGTTGTGTATACATCTCTTAACTCCTCCCATCATCCTGTTCTATGTGCATTTTCACAAAGACTTCTAAAATGAGACCCTAGTGAAGCAGATTTTCTGGCTGGAGTGGAGGATTTCCTTTGTGCTGCTCTTCAGCTGACCTGTGATCCCTCTCCAGCCTCTTGGCATCTCTTGTTGGCACTGGCATTGACTAATAGGAATGGAATGGAATAAGATTCCTCTTTCCCAGCAAATTTCAGCAATGTTGATGACAACATACACTTGCTTTTCATGCTTCCAGCACAGCCTGCTCTTTCATATTTGTATGTGAGATGTTCATGTGTGTGTGTGGACTTTAGTGCTAGTTCTCTTTTTAATGAAAGATCAAATCCTACCTTCAGATAGGCAGAGGAAGTGTACTGTGTACTGAAATACCTGCATACATATTTTCATCCATTTAGAGATTCGTTTAGAAGTAGATTTTAAGTTAAAATACCTTAAAACTGTTTGGGTTTGTTTTTTTTTTTTGGTAAATTTTAGTTATTTGTAGCACATAAAGTAAAAAATGTTTCTCCACTATGGTCTTTCAGGCAATATACTGGAAAAGTATGATATACTACAGCAATTTTAATTACTGCAGGGTGCTGATCCATCCTTGGAATGAAAGTACAGGATTTTGTCATCACATGTATTAAAGGGAAAAAGACTGGCTGAAAATCACACCAGCCCTGGGAGAAAATTTTGTCCTTATTGAAGTCCATGGCAAAACTCCCACTGAATTCACTGGGGCAAGGATTTCACTCCATATATTTAAACAACAAGAAAACTATTACATGTGTTACTAATACTGCATGGATAGTAAAAAGGAGACAGATTTGCAGTGTCTGTCTGTCTCTTCATTGTTTGTGCTGCAGATTGATTTTGATTCTCAAGTCCCCAGAGCAAAAAAGTTTTCACTTTGGGTGTCTGCTTGCACAGGCAGACTTACACAAGGGCATCCATGTGCCTGTCAGCATCTCATTGAAATTTTCAGCTGTGAATTTGTTTTTAGGATCAACACTCCAAAGATGATAGTGCCAGAGTTGAAAGACAGGGTGTATTCAGTAGCATGATTTTTCTTTGGAAACTCACTCCCGCTTGACCCAGGGCTTGGCCACATCCTGAAGATTATGTAAGCTGCACCTCCCGGTCCAGGTTTCGTGCTAAGCTCTTTTCCCGGCATTCAGTCTACTCTTAAGTTTTCCCTTCTCTGTCATGTAAAGTGGTATTTTTGGGCAGGTGGAGATTTCTGCTTCAAATGCTTTACTTTTCCTTGCAGTCTAAGCCATGTAAAACACATTCAGACCTTATGCACAGTAAGTTTCTGGTACCAACTCAACTGGCTCAGTGCAAAAACGAGTCCCCTTATGCTCTACACAGATGTGCTGTGAGAGTTACCTAAAAAAGGCTGAACAAAAGTGGTTCCAAATATTACCCCATGGATTTCCATGTTAATTCTTATAACAATACTTTTTTCCTGTATAGATTTCTTTATACAGTAACAGGGAATGTTCTAACCTAAGGAGTCCTGAGGAATTACTGCATGTTGTTAACAAAGTGTTTCACTTGTAGGCTAAGAACAGATTCCAGGTACTGAGGCAGCCACTCATCTTCCAAATGGGTGCAATTCCAAGGTTCAATTATCCACAGCTCATGTACAACCCCGTGTGCACAGAATTAAACTTCTCTCTGATTCCCACATGCTGCTGAACATACCAATTTGAAATTCTTCATGTGCTGAAACTGGCATTTAAGATAGCCAGTACAGTCTTAAGTAATAAATGATGATGGTCTGCTAAGCTTGCTCCTGCTGTATCCATGGCATATGGTGGTAAATATGAGCTCAATAAAAGAAGACTCGTCTACAAATTACATTTATACTCTGTTGAGTTTTTTCAGTCTTCCTGCATGAAGAAAATACAGTACTGATAATGAATGCTTCTGAAAATAAGGGCATGGCATGGAAAGGAAGCTCCTGATTTATCAAACCTAGTCTGCTGCTTTCACCAGTTGTCTTACACATGACTCAGGTCTTACCTGACAGGCTTCATATGAAATGTATTTGGTTCGTAGGTTTTTATTTCTTTCTGCTGTTATTCTTTAAATGTTCAGATACAAATGTTTTATTAGTTTGAAATAAAATATCTTTACTTGATATTTGCATGTATGGAACAATGAAATTCAATTTTGTTTAAAACACAGCAAATAGAGTCAAATTAATTTCAATTACTTCTCAGTTAAAGGAAATTCACACTTTTATAGCACCATTAAAAAACCTACCTCCATCAGAGAGAAAATATAATAATTGTAATTTTTGTATGCCTTTTCTCTCTGGATTTTAGGTGAGATTTGTGAGAAGTTGTTGTTTCCTATATTTGATTGCAACATATTTTCAGCTTTATTAAGGGCTTCCAGTTAATAGAAGCTACATTATGTTGTTCTCTTAGTCAAGGCATTAGTAAATTAGCAACACACTAATGATACTTAATCTGTGTAGGAAAAGTAGTTCTGGGTTTATTACAAGTGGAGATTTTCAGGTCTCACTAAGTCAAATTATTGTTGTTGCCTGCTCTGTCACTTTCTGTTTTTAAGAATGAATGGGATCCTACAATTCTGTTATGGATACTTTAAGACCACAGATTACAAATACTTTATATATAATGAGGATCTTATTCATGCTTATATCTTAGTCAGTACAATAATCCCAAATATCTTATTTCTCAAATAATGCTGTTGTGAAACTCTAAGAATCTGCTTTCATTTTGTCTGGAATTGTCATAGAGTGGCTTTTCTAGATACTTCATTGGACAAACTACATTGTCACTTTCCTAATGGGAAAAGAGGGTTATTGAGAATAGAAATTACTCATTCTCCTTGCCATTTCTTTGTTCCGTGGGATAATGGAACTGGAAAAGGTAGGAGGAGCTTGAGGATCACATCCATTCAAATGGTCGTAGCAGTTCATGGAAGTGAATTTTTTCTTTCATGTGCTCTGTGTCAGGGTGATCTTTCAGCTGAACAGGTCAGTGTGGTCTGAAATTGAGCATTAGCTGTTGATCTGAGCCCTGAAGTGTTTGCTTTGCCTAATTCTTATCACTCTCCATGTCTGTCCACCTCCACCATCCTCCACTTTGAGAGTTGCACAATGTGCAATACCTCCAAAAGGTTTTATCAGGAATCTTTTGTAGCAAGAATAGTCAAGTCCTAAAAGGCAGAAAAATAAGTAATTGACAAAATATAGCATTATCAAATAACTATATGCCTCTGGGAGCACATATCCAGCAAAACAGAAATCAGAATATAAATTTGTATTGAATATAGGCAAATTTATAAACACAGTAGCATTAAACTGCCTACAATGGGTAAACAGGAAAAAGGTGATTGCAGACTTCACCATGGATTGTGCAACTGCAGGAGGGGCCTGAGGCACATTCTTTAGTTCTTCTCCTACTCTGACATCATCTTCAAATAGTGTATTTTGTGCTTCCTTGCACCATTCTCCCCTGCAGTCACACATTCAGTTGCAATGTCAACAGACCCAGAGAAAAGCTGCTGTGAATTCTCAAAAATAGCAAGACTGAAAGCCAAGCTAAGTACCAGGTTCTTTTAGTCAAACAATGTGTGAAGAAAAAAAAAAAAAGTAAGAAAAAAGTTGGAACTAGATTGTTTCAGTGAGACATATTGTTTTGAAGATTTATATTTTTCTTAACATTCTTGGCATTTTGGGGATGTCCCCACCCCACACCCCCAAAAAAACCCAAACCAAACCAAAACATAAATTGAAGCAATTTGGTAGCAATTAATTTATTAAATTAATTCATTCATTAAAGCTGAAAATAAAACACAAGTATAAACTTTTCTATAAACTATAACACAAGTAGAAATTTTTCTTTAAAATCTGGAACTTTCTAGAAACTCAGACTGAGGACATTTTCTGCTAAATAAAATAAAAATATCATCATTAGGATTTTTTCCAGCTTTAAATTTTCGATGAATAGTAATTAATAGCTCTGAACTTCTGGCACTCTTTCAGAACTCTGTCCTGAGCTACCTTTCTCCTTGGCTTTGATGCTTAGAGTGAGTGAGACACAGAAATTTTTGTTCCAAAATGATGACAATATACATAATACACTGACACAGGTTTTGAAGCTGCATAAAACTTTGCAACTTAATGGCTTTTGAGGTTGCAAAGACTATCCATATTTCTCCTTTAAGCAAATAAATCCTGACTGTTTTGCACCTTAAATGCCCACTTGTCTTTATGATATCTTTTTTCAGTTTTTATTAAGCAGACTAATGTTTAGTCTCTTTAACAGTTCCACATCAAACTTAACATTTATCACATTATTTGCCTTAAAATAAGAACACATACATGCCATTGAAATCACAGAGCTGGAGACAGCCTAGTTCTGACAAATTTATTTTCATTTACAGGTCTAATACATAGCCAAAAACTCGAATTTTGAATTGGAAATCTGACTTGCTAAATAAAGGGTAGGGCAGCACTGTGATAAAAATGGTTCTCTTAATCCCACAAGGCTTGCACCTTTATGAACTGAATTGGAATTGTGTCTCAAAACTTTTATTTCACCCTAAATAGAAAAAAAATCCTATAGAACTAAAATCAAGTGATGCTTAGCACCATGTAAACCAGCACGTGTCATTTTCTATCAAACTAAATGCAATTTTGGGGTGGGCAGATCTAATTTCTATGCCTTTGTTTCCAGGTACTTCAGAATTGAGGACGACTTGATAATGAGCATCTCTTAAGTGTGCCTGCTTTAGGAAAGTCTGACTATGTAAGAAATTCATAGCTGCTTGTGAAGTGCATATTTATTTGATTATTTTATTCTTCCCTCATAGGAGATGGTGCTGATGTATGCTACTTAGTCTGTTTGCCTCAGATGGACTGAGGCCACATTTCCAGAGTATTCTAAAAACTAATGAAACAGTGGCTTGAGAAAAGGGTCCTTGCAAACAAATAAATTGTAAAGATGTATTGGTAATTTTCAAGGGAAAAAACCCCAAACTTTTGCAGACAAACTTCACCAACTAGACTATAGAAAATAGGCGAGAGCCAAATTATGCTAACACATGTGAATTCTCACATAGCCTTTCCTTGGAATTAATAAAATAAGACACAGTCAAGATAATTTCAGGAAGCTGAATCATTGAAGATAAATATTGATCCAATGATAAAGCTGAACAAATGAAGATAGCTCAATCTGCACAACAGCGCCTTAAAACTTGGAGGGCTGTCCCTTGAGTGTGGTAAACATGCTGAAACTCTTTGCTAACTCACACTAGAAATTGTGCATTTCTAGAAATTTAAAATTCTGAATTTATCTTCAAGATTTCTATATTGCTAATAATTTTACATTATTACCATGCAATGCTGTAATTGCATTCATTACCTTCCTGGGCCTTTTTGACCACTAACTTACATTTTTCTTTAGTTCTGAGTCAGACATATAGGTCTTTTATCTTACTTTAATTTGATGATATCTTTTTCTCTTTACTTACACAGAGCACTGGTCTGTGTCTGCTAAAAAAATTCTGTTAATTGCAATGCAAAATTTCTGGGTAAAAAACTGGGTAATACAGAGCTAAAAACATCTATGTTGCTCTAAAAAATTACGCATTGATATCATGACCCTGACCTTATATGCATGGACACTCTTTGTTCTTGCAATTTATTCTACAAATACTAGGTTTCTTGGCCTATATTAATTCCAGGAGTCAGACTAATGAAAAGACCTGAGTTTAATCACAACATCAGGTCTACTATTGCTTTTCACAGAGTATTCTTAAAACTGCATCTGGGATACAGTGTCCTGGGGCTCTGAAGTAGGAGCGAGGAACTGACAAACTGCAGAGAGTCTGGAGGAAAGCTGATAACAGGGTTGGGACTGTGGAGCATGTGATGTGGGATGTGGGACAGCTGGTTTTGTCCAGCCTTAGGAGCAGAGAACTACACAGTGCAACTCCAAAAACCACACAGCCTTGTTGCTGCCTCCAAACTACCTTATGGATCCGTCTTTCAGAAAGTGGAGCTGCACACGTCCCAGGGGTGAACAGTGAAAGACTGAGGGACATAAAGTGCAACAAGGGAATTCCAGTTACGTGCAGAAAAGAAAATTCAGTGTGATCGAATGGTAGCCCAGGTTTCCCAGAGAGATTGTGAAATCTCGTTTTTTGAGATTTTTCAAAAGCCGCCTGGATGTGGCCCTAAGGAGACTGATCTGGCTTGGAATTCAGCTGTGTTTTGGGAAATGGTTGGACCAGATAGCAACCTGATTCCTCTGCCAGTATAATTCCCTGTGCAATTCTGTGATCAAACTAGTAAAGGGGATCAAACTTTCAGTGCTTACCTCCCGATAATTTCTGAACTTTCATGTACAAAGTTTGGATTATAGGATTGTTACTACCACAAATCAAGTTAAAAGATACATAATATCTCCATAATTGTTAATATAATTTACTTTCTGTGTAAGAAAATAGGAAAACGAAAACTCAACTGCTTAAATAGCACAGAATCCCTCAAAAATATAAAGAAAAATAAAGTTTATGGTGCAAATTTACAAATTTATTTTCAAATTTCATATAACTTGATATCAAATATAAGTAAGAAATTTATTTTGGGTTTCAAAATATTAAAAAAAGTTTAAAATATTCAAAAGATGCAGCTTTTGGAAACATTCTTTGGCTGTCTCAATTGTATGCTTTTCAATCCCTGTAATGTCACAGAAATATCTCTGTATTCTGAAACCATTTTTAAAACATTTCAGAATACAGGGGTATGACTAGGAAATACCTTCTAACCTTAAATAGCAATAACTCCAATATTACCAACAGCTTTATCATTAATGTCAGTGTTTTTTAACCAAAATATCCAGTGTAATGTATTTATAGTGTACCTATTAAAATCTTAAATCCTTCAGGGATTAAATGTTCTAAACTACCAGTTCCATGTAGTCATGGTAAATAACTGCCTACCATAGGAATGGATTCTGGAAGAGGAGATAATTTCCTTTTGGCCCTTTCCAGTTGCCTGTCCTTTTGGAAGGTGGAGCCAAAGTGTTGCTACTCTCTTTTTTTCTGTTTATTTCCTTCCCACCTGAGATGAAAGGAATAAACATGCTCTCAACCTGCCCATGTGTAATGCTAGGAAACTGGCACTGGGGAAAAGTCAAAACTGAAATTCAGGTAGGTCTGTCATGGTCTGACACATCAGCTCGTATCTGAGCCATGAGTACTGGGCAGAGCCACCACTGTGTCACCAGCTGTCACAAGAAATTAAAGGGAATCTATTCCTTGGAAGTGGAAAGATTTCAATGCCAGTTATTTATAGAGTTTTATGGTCTTGCAGTTAATAAGCAACCCTCACAAGTGGCAGCTCTGACAACCGAAAAATGGATATGATAATAATGAGATTTTAATAAATTTGTACTGGTTCCTGGTAACACTAAGACCATTATTTGGGAGTGGAACTGTAAGCTAATTCTTTTCTGTACTTAGTCAGGAGTGCATTTAAACACCTGCTGATGAGTGTATACTTGCTCACTTGTTTATCTCACTTTTCTGGCTAGAGCTTATAATTCCCTCTGTAATTTTTTTTTCCTCTTATTAGGTTTATCATCCAATGGAGAATGAGGTGAGATGAGCACTTGTGATGTCTAGTTCATGACAGACAATGGAATTGCCCTAGATATAATAGTTCAGGCTCAGTTTTATTTAAAACATTCCCAGCACTATCTCCTGGTACTTCCTCTCGGTTACATGGATGCGGAGGTGCCCAGACAGAGTAGACAGTGAAGATGCAAGTGCAGTGTAATAGGTTTTTAGCTGAAAATAACTTTGACAAATAGCCTAGTGGTTTTTCCCAACTGCGAGGCCTGTGGAGTATTTGTGCAGGGAGCAGGAGCCTTATCAGCAGTGCTGACTCCAGTGCCGTTTATCAGGATTGCGCATGTAGGTTAAAACTGGCGAGCGAACGAACTCGAGCCTGAAACCAGCGACTGCCCGAACCTCCTGTTTACCCCAGCCCTTATCAGAGAAGTTATAAAGAAGCTGTTCTACCTGAACTCATTCGGATTATAAAGAAGCAGCAAGAAATACCGCTGAGCTTTAATTGCCAGGATGCCAGATACCTGAACTTTGCACATAACAAATCTCTGTTGGCTGCAACCTTTGCACGGCACAATGAATGTGTCTGCTGCGTGGCACTGAGCTCATGGAGGTAGTGACAGAAAAACAAAGAAGTTACTTCAAGTTAGTCATGTAAAATTACACTTAAATGCAGAAGGAAACACTGCTCTACAGAAAATGTATGGTCTAATTTGCTGAATAAAGAAATTAATAGAGGAAAAAGTCTTTGTCTTTCAGTACTGTTAATTAATAGCAGCTTTATAGCAATGTTCAAATTTTACTCAGACATGAAAGTCAGATGTCAGTAAACAAAAAAAAAGTACCTTTTGCCTAGAAAAAACACTCAGTGTGGGCCAACTGGACTGATACACCTTTTGGAAAACTAAAACCAGATAAGTAATTCAAATTGTATTTTATTTGTTTTCTCTTGAACATATGTTTGTTTTTTTTTTCCCTTGGGAAGAGCAAAGAAAATTAATGTGATATTTCAATAAATGTCACCTTTGCAGTTTTCAATCAAGTAAACAGACCTAATTTTATAGTTCTAAGAGCTGGAATTTTAAAGGGAACTGTTCTGGGAAGAGAATTTGTTAAGGCATCCAGCCAACATAGTATAAGTGACATAAGTGGGATTGTTTGAAGTAGTGGCATGAAATATATAAACTGGTGTTTCCATTAGGTGGCTTTATGTATCACAAGATTCATAAATGCTTTTGTAAACTGGCTGTAGCCATCATTCTCTTTTCTTTGGATTTCATTGTTTTAGATTAGAAAAACAGTGCAAGCTATTAGCAAATTACTATTCTTAAAAAAAAAAAGAATCCAGGTGTAAATTTCAGAAATACTCACATTGTTAGTTCCCAGTGTTCAAACTTACCTGGCTATTTTTGACAGTCATGTTTTACAGGGAGGTGGTGTGGAATACTGTTCATGGAAGTGCATTGGATTAGCCTGAAGCCTGAATTTCATCCATTTACTTGCAAAGGGCAAGGAAAAAAACACCTTTTGGTATATGGTATTGAATACAATTTAAGCAACTGAGCTCATTAGAGTTGCTTATATAAATCTTATCTGGGCACCTACAGTTTAGTGAGTGCTTATTATTTTAGTGCAAACTCAATTTGGTGCCAAAATGCTTTATGTTCCCTGAAGCATCACTGTCCTGGCTTCTCCCTTTAGGCTGTTTATGACTTGCAAATAAAGCATTTCAACCTTAGCTTCTCTGGGAGCTCAGTTCAACCAGTGGTCTCCCGGCACCTCTAACACACATGGATAGCATTTATTTCAACACAAAGTGCAGCAGTCACAGACTGTTTCATCCAAGAGTACAGCTGGAGGAAGCATCAGACTTACATATAACAGTCTAGAGAGTCAAACCAACTGTCCAGGAAATGGAAGTTAGGATTTCCAGACTCCCCTCAGTCCATACATGAACTCACTTTCTATCTGACTTTTCTCAGCTTCCAGGTGACTGCTCAGCCCCTTAGCTGGTAGGCAAAAATGTAATGCAAACCAATCCCCACTCCACTTAATAATTTAGGAAATGAATCTGAAGAAAATTTTATTTTTATTCAGGTATTAGCTCTGTGTAGCATAGCCCAGCATTACATGCTGTGTCAAAATTTTTACCTGGATAAGCAGTTGGGCAAGCAAAGAATACCAGGCTAAGCTTTGTTTCCTACAAAAGTAGCATTGACAAAAGAAACCTCCCTCTTACTCTGCTTTCATTCACATCGGATCTGTCTTGGAGCGCACAAACTTGATTCCTTTGAAATAAGATTAAAGCAGGAGTGCACCTTAAGATCTCCAGTCCTTGCATTGTCTGTGGGACCAGATCAACATTGGTCTGAATTCTGCAAAACGTGCCTGCTATGGCTACTGGGTCCTCAGCATGGGCAGTTCTGGTCCACATGGTCACTCCTTTGGACATGCAGCACTTGCAGGTGAAGGAGTAGAATGATAAATGTCCAGGAAGAATGTATGTCCTTCTGATTAAATTGAATCTCAGAAGATTTGCCAGATCAGTGTCCAAGAACGGGAGGCTGAATAGGATCAGTCAATCTCACGGGGTTTTTTCTACTTTTGTGTTAGGTGCCACATAAGCCTGTACCTCCTTATTGTCAGTGTGTGGCAAAGTCAAGGTTCAGTTCCAAAAGAGTACAATTTTGCAAGGTTAATATGAAGTTATTTCTTTCCTTAGTATTTGTTGTGCCTTCATATACATTTTTTCCTGGTAGGAATGTGTTGACCATTTTTTACAGCTTGTGCAGCTTTTAGGAGTAGTAGATGTAATGTGCAGATAGAGCATAAGGATTGTAATCAAATTGTGGTCCACTTAGGAAATCTCTGACCAGAATACCGTATTTATTAAAATAAAAATACTAAATATTAGTGTTCAGCTTTTAGCTCAGATAAAGACTCAATATATTCTGGCTTCAGAAGTTATTTCATGTCAGCTAAGCTGATCTTGCTGTTGACATACATATTCTTAACCCTATGGAGATGTGAACTTAACCTGACACTGAGTTGCATTTGCTGCAAGCTGGGAGTGAGCACATGGAGAATTACTCTGGTAACTTGGCTTTTCAACTAAACCTTCATTCTTTTCCTAATGGATAAACATTCAGTCATATGAAAAAAGCCCTACAGCCATGTACCTTGCATATTATTTCTTTTCTTTAAGGTAATAGGGATTTATATGCTTTATGATTCACTATAGAACAGTGGGAATAGTTCATGACCTAACCTATATTAAGCTGCAAACCCCAAGATTTCAAACCACGAAAACTAGTTCTGAAATTTATGTTTAACCGAATATACTTCCTTTACACTTCTTTGTAGATAGAATAGTGTGGTACTCACTGGCACTCATAGAAACAAATGGTTAATGGTGAGGATAGCAAAATAAGCTTTGTAGAAACAGTGGTCACCAAATAAATGTTTAACTAAAATAAATTTGCCCTAGATTTCTTTGGCAAAATAACCAGGACATTGAAAAACACACAGAAGTTTTCCCGTCAGTTTTCATTCTCTTTTCATGGAAAACAATAGTTTAAAATACAAGAAAAAGAGCTTGAGTCTCAAAACACTTTGCTTTCTATTAGTATGTTTCTGTGAGAAATTCTTCTTAAATCTGTAGAGGGTTTTCTAGGATAAGTTTTCTGTCTTTAGAACGTATTTAAAAATTCATAAAAAACATGATGAATCTCAGTTTAAAACATATGACTTCAGTGTTTTTGCTTTGGGTTTTTGGGTGCTTTTTTTGTTTTGGTTTCATTTAGTGGTTTTGGGGTTTGTTTGTTTTTTTTTTCCTTTTTTTGTGATGCATCTTTAAATGTTTGTGTCTTGTCTTCTGCATAATGTTGTAAAGGAGCAGAAATGCAAACCCACCACTGGAAGGGTCCATGGCAACAGATGATTCTAGGAGAGCTGTAATCCCAATAGACCCTGTCTGTAACTTTGAGCCAAAAACTGTATTTCAGTAGCCTTTACCTGCTGTTACCTGTTTGGTTTGAGAGTCTCAATCTGAGCATGTTCTGTGCCAACCCTTGTCCAAGTCAGAGATCCATAAGTGTGCTGATAATACAAAGACAGAGCAACTGAAACTTTTTGACTTAATCTCTTCCCTTAGCAGATTTTTTAATGGATAAGCAATGAAATCCTGCAGGCCTGAAAGGTTCTTGAAGGCCCTTCCTAAGGCGAGCTCATTTGCTCTCTGTGAGCAAAAACTCAAAGGGTGAAATCCTGGCTCCCCTGTAGTTGATGGCAAAACTCCCATTGACTTCAATGGGGATAGGATTTCTTCCAAAGTGCACAGAGTATTCCCAAGTCAAAATGTAAGCACACTGGCTTATTAATAAATGCACAATAACACAGCAAGCCAAAGGCAGTATAAATACTTACATGGAGTGTGATTCAGTTTAAATGCCAATAACAGACTTACTTTTGGAATCTGTGAAGGATCCAGATGCCACAGCTACGATCTCTCACGTTCAAACATCTGGATTCACTGATTGCTATTCAAAAGGAAATAATTAATAAAGAAAAAGTGGCAGAGTGGTGCTATATATCTAATGGCACAGGACTTTCAAGTGATTAAGAGCTATTTTCTAATGTTTAAATAAGTGAGAACTGGATTCCTTTTCTACAGTCCTTACTCTACCTTTTTCCAAAAGAAAGTGAAAAATAAGAACGGGAGTTAACAGACTGCATATAAAAATGTCAGAAAGTTTTAAAATTTCAGTTTAAAAATATGATAGAATAAGAAGATTTTAATTAATATTTTTTGCACTGTACAGCTATCTTTGCGAATTAGCTGGAATTTATGTCTGTATTTGAGTTACAGACAAGTATCCCACTATTAACTGCATTATACAGAAAGCCCCCAAATCATACATGATTCCTGTATGGAGTTAACTCAGGCTGAAAGCAGTGGTCTGTTCATTTTCTCTCTGCTTCAAAGGAGCACATCTGCTAATTAACTTGATGCAAATGAGAAAATTCTCTTATACCTATATATTCTCTTATACCTCTATATATTCTCTTATAGTTGAATTTGCATGTTAATTTTCAATGTCTCTTACCAAAGAAGAGCCTTGAAATCATTCTTCCTGCCTGTAAGGGCCACTGAAAAGATATTTCATACCTTAGGGACAGAGAGAGGGTGAGAAAAAAGTCTTTTACATAAGCTGCTTTTTCTGTTTTTTCATTCCTATCTTTGGAGGACTGGTGACCCTAACCAGGGGCTGCAGCAACAACCTTTAACAGTGGTCTGATAAGCCTGTGAAGTAATCTCCTTTTGTCTAATCATTTCCACCACCTTCCTATAATGAAAGCAAGGCAGGCAGCTACTCAGTAAAAAAAATTTTCTTTGCTCTCATTGCTACATGATTTTTAGTTTAGGAAAACTACTTTTACCAGCTTGTATAATCATATGAAATGTATCATACTAAGACTGCACTTGAAATTCTTACACATTCTTGTGGCACAGACCTTCAAGCAGTGTTCATTTTTGTACTGCAGATATCGAACAGGATCAAATGCTGACTTCACCTCAGTTGTAATTGATGTTGAGTGGGGAGCATCACACATGAACTCTGTAGTTTTTTACAGTGAATTTTATATTTAGTTTCTTCTTTTTTAGTACCATTGTTATCTGTTAGGTTAACAAGTTTATGCTGTCTTTACTTTGATCTTTCTCCATTTTATCCCATGTACTTTGCTCCTTGAGCCCTTCCTCAGACTGAGCTCAGCTTGGAACCAGTCTGTGTAGCAAGGGCTGCAGAGCACAGGGGTGATCTTGAACTCAGTAATTGTGGTTCTGTTCTCAGGCAGAGCCAGAGCAGGGCAGAGCTCAGAGCACCTTTGCTGCCAATCAGTCACCCAACTTGTAAGGTGGGCTTTGCTGCTTTGCATGACTGATAACAATCTAAGATTGTCCCTCCTTCTATTTTACTGTTAAAAGCCAGAATTGATACTTGGATGGTAGCAAGACACTAGGAAATTAAAATCTTAGCAAATTTACTGATGCTGCATTAATTGATGATGTGTATTTCTCTAATGTCTGTAATTGCAGAAATACATTGAGCTAAACTGAATGCACATTCAAAGACAAAGCGTTTTTGATGACACAGCTTGCTTTCTCAGAGATATCCCATGGAAGCAGCTGCTGCTCTGGCCAAGAAGCAATTGTTCTAAGCCTGTGCCTCTCTGCAGGGTTTCACATTAATTCCCAGTCAACACACAATGCACATTTCACATGCAATGAAATGGTATTTCAGGAGTTATTACCTTTAAGCGATTTCATATACTTGAGGAAATTTCACCATTGTGGCTAAGAACTCTGGAAACTAATTTATTCCATAGTTTTTCAAATACATTTATGAACAAAAAGCATCTCACTAGTGCTTTTTAAAATGCATCCCAAAAAAAGAATGAAATGTATCACTGAACATCAGTAAGTTATTAAACTTTTGGACAAAGAAAGCCAAAATAATTAACCTTTTTAAAAGGTTAATTATTTATAAAATTTTAATTCTTTTTTAAAAGTTAAGCTTACAAGTCTGTATTAAGTATAGGAAACTGATTTTCATTCAATCAACTTTTTAATCAACTTTTTAAAATTTAATGGAAGCTACTTGATTCTGAAAAAAATCTTGGTGGTGTTTATTTTAATTGGTTGACTATGCACTCATATTTAGTGCAGTTAGCAGCCTCATTTTAATTATTGTAATTTTTCAAAATCCTTTCCATCATTATCTTTTATGAGTTTGTCCATATCAATATCAGCTACATAACTTAATATCTGTCTTTTAACTGTGTTCATGACATAATGTGCTTTTCACAGTTGAATTTATGCCTTTGCTAATGAAGCACTATGTACCCCCATCACGTGAATATCATTTTTTGGTTGATATAAGTAGACAGCTATATGCCAATGGAAAATAAATCTTTACAATATTAGTAGGAATTATCATGAGTAATGACAGCATAATAGAGTAATACTCACACACAACCCTGCAAATAGTCACTACATTCTACCAGTAAGGTGTCAATATTCATTTTCAACATTTAGTACTTAAGCTCGTTGCTTTGCCATCACATTTCTCAAATTATAACCAGAAATATAAATCAAAGTTCACAGAGAGTTTTGTGAATCTGCTGTCATTGAACAGTTTATTGAACTGCTTTCTATTCCTTATAGTTCTTTTCTTGACACAAAATGGTATGAATTGGCAAGTACATTCTAATAAGCAGTGATTTTGAAAGTTGTTTTTCTTAATAAAATTTCTTAATAAAAACCACCACTGAAGGGAAAAAAAATTATGAGTATTTTGGAAGAAAAGACAGCAAAGGACAAAATGAGACCTGGCAAGGTGTCACTGTCAGTAGGGGTTGTTAAACCTTCCTGCTGAAGGGAGCTGCAATAATCCATAGGAATGAATCTCTTTAAATTCTGTCCACCAGTTGTTCCAGACCTTATTAAATAGTTCAGAGGAAATTATTTCAAACATTATTCCTCTACAATAATTAATAATATGAAATGTTTAATAAACACAGTGTTTCATGCAGGCAGAGTTCTTGAGAGCAGACTGACTGGCTTGGTTTATCTGATAGTTTAAAAGAATAACATTGTCACATTAAACTAGATACCTTAATAAAAACTGCTGTTTTCTACCAGTTTCAGTCATTGTGGGAGAACAGATCTGTTTTAGTATTATTTTGCATTATAAAAGCATTTCTTTTTGTTGGAGGTGCGATGGAACCAATTTCTTTAGTCAAGGCAGAATTTGGCTAAAGATTTCAAGGGAAAGGAAAAAACATATCCAGTTGTAGAACAGCTGGTCTGACAGAAATACTAGATTTATTACTCTGATTCTGTAGATTTTTTTGTATATAACTGATAGCCCAATGTGCATCACTAATTGCAGAAATAATGGAATCTATATTTAAAGGTGTATTAACCCTAGGCACCTGATTTCCATTGATAAACAGTTCTTGGAGCATTTGAAAATGTTTCTTTTTGTCTTCTCCTGTGGTTTTTCCTGATATCTAATAATGAAACATAAAAAGGGCAATACTAGACCTGAGTATTTCACTGTCATAAGTCTTTAGTAATGTATGTTTTTCTGCATAATTGTCAGCCATAGTCATGCACAGTTTTTATTTTAATAGCATTCCTGAAATCTTTGGTGTAGGTTGTTAGTAAGATTTTTTTTGTCTTTTTGTTTTTCTAAAAACCCATTAGTGTTTGAGGAAAAATACCATCTGATGTTGCAATGAGTGGCTTTACCTTTCAGGGTAATGTTTAACTGTAGGTGTAAATGTATGCAAACAGAAAAGTTTTCCTGTAAGAACTCTGCAGTTTTAGTCTAAGAGAGAGAATAT
>VZTB01011711.1:193994-347811 GCA_013397245.1 Thryothorus ludovicianus | reverse complement strand
AAAAAAAGAAAATGGACAGGACTATCAAAATCCTTAGGATCATAGTGCTACTTCCTATCACAAGCAACTGTGCTTTCTTATGCTGGCCATAAATGTATTAAACTAGGCTCTAAAGGTGTTTAGGTTTGGTTCCTTAAATGCCACTGTTTTTCTGCAAAGGCTCATATGCTAATGCATAATTTCCAGTCTTCAGCCTTGATGTGCCATTGTCTGCTTTATTTTGTGCCTGCAACAATACCATCCTTAAGCTTATATGGAATTTTTCTTTCTGTGGATTTACAGGGATCAGTAATCATCCTCTGAGACTTTTCCAGGATAGAAGGGTCAGGCTGCTTTCTCTCTTCTTGAAAAAACTTTTTGCTTCCATATTGATTTGCATAGTCCCTCCATTCCCATCTAGTTTGAATTCATGTTTGCTGACTGTAAAGAACAAGAAGTACTTGGAGTGTTCTACATGAAATCTCACAGTACCAGGGAAAATAAACAGTAATTAACTGTTATATTCTAGTGCATAATAGTACCACAAGTACAATACATTCAGTTCCTCCTATCTGTTCCAAAATTAATGACCTTTCCCTTTGTATTACAGAAATTGATGCTATTCCTAATATTCAAATTCTTAAGTTAATTTAGTTCCTTCCTGGGCCACTTTCTGATCTCTTCCTTGTTGGCTATAGCCTAGATCCACAGGGACATGTGATAGGATTCAGTCTCAGTTTTAGGTTTGCTGTTTGTGCTGGGCTGCTCCCCATCTCTGATGGCAGTGTCATTCTGAAGTGCCTCTCTTTATCACTAGGAAGTGTCACAGCAGTTCTGCTACTGTGTGTGCCCCAGGCTTTAACAGAGATTTGGGTTTGATGCCAATTTAATTTTCAGACCAAGCTTAGCAGTAGCCTTCTGTAAACTTTCTTCCTATCCTTCCTTTGCTTTCTGTTTCTTTCTTGCAGCATTCATACATTCCCTCTGGAGTTTTGACACAACTCCCTCAATCTTCTGAGACAGAAATTTTTACTGCTCCTTTTCTTAGTCATTGTTAATATTCTGTTTATTTTAATAGTATTTTCTGACATTTCTGACATGATTTATTCAGTTAGGCTGGGAGCTCTTAATTTCAAGTTTTGTCCTCTTGTTTAATGTGGAAATTTGGGAGTAGTATTGCTCTAAAGAAATTACATTCTACTCCAATGTGCTGCTGATTAATCTCTTTTTTTCTTTCCCCTAACAACATTCTCTTTTTATAAATGCTCATTGTTGGCTGATCATTTCTTTGATTCCTAGGAATTAATAATCAATAATCTTCCTATTTTCCTTCCCTTTTCAAGTCTTTATTCTCCTTTCAAATTAGAAGTCTCTGAAATTGCACTAGAAGAATCACTGGAAACAACACTTTCTTGACTGTCTTCCCTAAACAAAACTAAATAGACCTGCTTTAGTATGAAACCTGCAGGATCATTGCTTTCCACTTCCTTACCTAAAAATTAATAGAAAGTTTTCCAGGTTTCCTCAGATTCATATCTCATATCCTTACTTTTGTCTATCATGGCATACTTTTGTTCACTGCCTACACTTTGATGACAAAATATGATAATTTGATGGTTTATTGACTAATTCTAGGTAAGGTGCTTCCCAGGTTTTTAGATCTGACCTCCCCTGGATTTGAGAGGAATTCCAGCATTTCTCTCCCTGCTTTTCTTTGGCCCATAGGTCGTGGCATTCCAGTGCAGTTCTCTGTATATTATCTCCATGTCTCCTTGGACTCTGCTCTCCCAGGCTACACCTACACCAGGAAACAAAACAATGGCAATTGAGCCTTACATTTTCTCACAGCTGAGTAGCAGAGTCAATAGCAGGGTTTAGTGCCCAGGCACTATTTCAGACTTCTCTTCTTTCAGGAATCATTCCCAGCACACATTTTGCATGTGAGCACCTCGTGTCAGTGTGAGGATTTAACTTGATGGACTGTGCCATGACCCTTCGACTCTGACCCAGAAAATTATCCTTGGCCCATTTTATGTGTGAGCTCATTTTTTAAGTACAAACAAACCAAACTGTCCTTATCACCCTTTTCTGCTGTAACTAGTTTAATTTTTGGGTTTTGCCAGACACTTTCTGTTTGTGTCTTTCATATTCTCCACTACAGCAAATCTGTTTGTCAAAGCAGTCTGTCTGTAGCAAGGGGTGTCTGAATTTCTCTTCATGCAAGTTACCATCTACATTTCTGGGCATCTTTAGGTGTGTGAATATTTGAGCATCACATTCACTCTCTAAATACATTCTCTCTCTAAATTCTGTGTTCCATGCCTCCTTGAACACCATCTTTCCACTCCTCAGACATTTTCCCTCTTATATTCTACTTTTTCAAATACATAGTTTCATGCAGGTACTCATCCAAAGATAATACACGTTCTAGCTTTCTGGACATCCTCTCTCCTAAGCATCATCACTTTCTCTTTATGGACCCTAACTTTAAAGAAATAGAGGGAAAATCCCATCCAAAGTAACCTGTTTGTAGACTATTTGACTGCTGACCATTTGGTGTTTCAATCTAATCCCACTTCTGTGCTTTGGCTGAGTTGGATGTCATCAGCAGTGATTAAAGGCTGAAAATTTCCAGCACCAGTTGAGCTAAGAGCTTCTAAGCCCATATGTAACTTCACCTCAGAATAATTTTTTACCAAAGTGTGAAGTCGTGGGAAAATTTTAAGCACTTTCCCAATATAAATCTCAGGTAACTGAAATTCAGCATTAGGCTTGCTGTTAATCCCATGAAACTGAATAATAAAAATTCTAACCTGAAATTTTAAGCATAACTGCCATTTCAAAGAATTGGAGAAGTTTTATATTTTCATATTTACCTCCTTTAAACTCTACCATCCATCAACAAGTAATTTCATTCAACCCTCCACTTTCTCCCTCAATCTACATTCTACACTTTTGAGTGCATCAGGAATTACTCCACTTAATGTCTATCTGTGTAAACCTGTTAAGAGAAAATTCTATGTGAGGACACAGTTGAATCTTTTAAATTTATTTTCAGCCCTACTAGAATCAGGCCTTATGAATTATTATTTAGACTGAAAGATGGATTTTTATAGAATAAAAAGTAGACTTACAGAAACAGCTACACTCTTTTTTTCAGCAATGAAAAGGTGATTCAGAGAGATATGTTGGAAACTGCAGAAGGAGAATTATCTTGCTCTGAAGGAAATTCTTGGTTCACATGTTTAAGCATGACAATTTAGACAATTTCAAAACTGTTATCTGTGATGTAGGTGTCTGCAGGTAATCTAAGTATTTATATTTGCATTATACTCTGTGGAGATCTAAGTGTTTAATCAGATGATACCTAATGCTATATGGGATTTCCTGTGTTCATCAATAATGGCAGCTATTTTATCAACAAACGTTTCTTAAACTTTTGATGTGGCAGCTGGAAATTAGACAAGATCCTCTAGGATACGAAATTACTTAAAGTGTTCAAGTTTGCAAATACATAAATTCCATCCTTCCTGTATTCTTGTATTTTTGTATCTACCTGCTTCAGTATCTTTAGGTTGTATTCAGATCACCAGCTCAGTCAAGGAAAGAAATCTTCTTTTATGCCTTCATAAAACACTGCTTCGTATTCCAACCAAAATGGGACTACCAGGAACTACATTAATAAATATATTTAAACCAGAGATCTCACAAGCTACCTGTAGGTCATGTTTATTCTTTGGTTTTGTTCAGTTAGATTAGGTTTTACATTGGTATATATTGCTAACTTTCAAGTTCATTGAATGCAAGAGTAAATAGGCCGGTGCATCTAGGATACTTTCTTTCATCCTTGGTGGATTGTCTTGTTGGAATTTCAATTGCTAGCTGAGATGGCTGAAAATCTCCTGTAAAATCTATCTATTATTTCCAGCCACCATACAAATGTCCTTGATAGCCAAGGAGCTAAAAATGCATTTGGCTGCCACTGTGTCAGGGATGGATTTCACACACAGGCACCCTCCAAATGTCTTCTAGTACGGCAAGAAGAGTAGACCCTCAATGCTTTTTCTCTTTCTCTGTATTTCTAATTGGTTTGTGTGCTTTTACCTTAGTTCTTCTTATCTTCTCTTCAAAGCACACAGTTAGAGCCTCTCAGATAAGAGATGGTGTGGCTCTTACCTCTGTTTCTCTGATCCTTCTTAGCTTCCACTACGTGTTCATTGAACTGGAACCACTGGAACTGAATAATAGCTCTGTTTGCCTTCTTTTATTTTTATTGTTGCTGTTGAGAACATATCAATGCTTGCATTACTACAGTACTGATATAATATTTTAACTGTTGTCCATTCTCTTCCTTCAATATGTTACTTCTTTTCTTTTTTTTCCACCTCTACACAATCCTGAATTGCTCACAACTATGCACATTGTCTTCCCACCAAATCCTTACTGTTACAGTGGAATTCATCTTACCTGAATTTAATATCTGAACATTGTAGGCCTGAAGTCTACTCTACACTAGGAAACAAGGCACATGTTGCATCATGAGCTTGGGAAATGGGGAGAGGTATATTTCAGGAAATCCCACTGCAAAGCACTCTGTGGTTATGCATGGTTTAATGCCACAAAAGTGGGGATTTTAAAGGAGCTGAAGTGGTGTATGATAAGAATCTGCTAGGCTGTCCTAGCAGAGGAATTCCAGAGAGGATAATGGATTACAAGGGCTTAGTGAACAGGGAAATGAGGAGATTTCAGCAGTGTAGCACTAAAGCAAGACTTAGCAAAATGCTGGCTATGAGGAAGAAGTAAAGATAACAATGAGATAGTGTGTGGTATGGGCAATGTTCTGAAACAGAAAATAGGAAGAAGAAATGAAAGAACAACTCTAGAAAATAAGATTCTTTAGGTGCATTGTGGCAAAGAAAAATTAAACAGAGATACTGGATACAAGGGGAAAGTTGGTGAGAGGTCAAGGAATAGAAAGAAAAATTTGTAGCAGTCAACAGAGAGCTGCTGAGAACATCAGATGACAACAGAGGCAGCTTCAAAATAGATCCAAGTCCTCATATCAGATAGATTAACATAACTCCATCATGGTCAACCAATTCATTTTTGCAGATAAAGTGACTCTTAGTTATACATGTCTCTAAGAAACCCTTTTTCATTAAAATATGCCATAATTGGCATGCTTTTATGTTGGAAGTATATGCCAAAATATCTAATCCAGAAATATTTGCTCTTTCTGACTAAATAGTTAGATGCTTTATTTACCTTGACTAAGTATGTTTGCAAAGAACTTAAAAAAATTAACTTCTGAAAGTTTTCTTTCTGTTACTAAATAACATCCGAACTAAATACTATCTGAACAACAGGATGTTTCTTCTTTTTTTCTTTTTTGAGCTCCAGCTGCCATTGAAAGATAAACCTTAACCCATCTTTATAGTTTATACCTTCTCTTAGTGCTAAATGAGGTTTGGTTTCATTTGAGTGATCAGCATAGTGAATCACTACATTGTTGATAGCAGAGACAATTGGACAGTTATGCACAAACATAAAACAAAATGCTCCATCTTCACTGAAATCTTTGAATAAAGGAGTTTTAGCTTAAGTAGCAACTGTCTGCAACTCATTATTATCCTGAGAGGCATGATTTCCACAGATAACATGGACTGATTTCCAGACCCTCAGACCCCAAAACAGAAGCTCCATACAGAAGGATTTCTGTGCTCGATGTAAGACTATAACCACATAATTTGATACTTAAAATTGGAATCCTGTTACAATGTCAGTCTGGCCCCTGGGACATCATCAGCTGTGTAGGCAGCGCCAGCAAAGGGTAGCATGCTTATTTCCAGTATCGTTCTTTCTGACTCTGTGGTGGAGTTAAAAAGTAACAGATTTTAGTGAGAAAAATGTAGTAATATTCAAAATAAATTTTGACCAAATCTTCAGATTTGGACCCCCCCCTTGATTTTGTCAGAAGTCTGTATTAATCAGTGATGGAAGTGTGATATACACTTGTCTATACAAGTGAGGAAATAACCATTCCACATGTAAGATGTTTACAGCAGAACCCCCATTTGCTTGTGAAATAATAGAGGCAAGTCAGTATTTTGAATCATGCTGATTTATGTTCCATCAAGATTATAAATCATCAAAATTGAACGTCATTTCCAAACATATAACTCTTACTAATATGGCTTTTAAGGAGAGACATTTCCTTCTTTGGCAATACAGTAACAACAAGAAAAGTCTCATGNAATAAAATAAAATAATAAAATAAAAAATAATTGAGTACAACAAATACTTTACTTACAAAAATACATTAAAGTACATTGCAAAACTCTTAGATTTGACAGCATATTTCAGATGACTTGTTCCTGTAATAGGGAAGTATGTAGTATTTTTATGCACCACAATATTATTGTCCCATACAAGTAAGGATACAATTATTTCATGCAATAATTACCTTAGTATTAAAATATATTAAAAGATATTTAAAATATTGTTTTCATTCCTGTTGTATGTTAATCTAGGCTGGTATACTGAGTTTAGAAAGCAACTCAGACAGAGGGTAAAAATCCTTTCTTCTCAGATGCATTCTAAAAATGAAGAATTTTGGAAATCATCAGTAGAATTGTCCTGTTTAATCAGCAAAATACTCAGGTGTATGGGTAAGCTGAAGATATTTCAATGATACAAGCTATGGTTAGAGATAAAATGCAGGGTTTTTTTCTCAAATCTCTGTGGCTCTTGGCCTGTCCTAGAATTTAAAATCATAACCTCTACAATAATGTTTCTAATTTTGAAAACATTTTTACCCAGGGAAGGGAACTGAACCCACTGTTTATTAAAGTTACATTTTCAAAGGTGACCAGAAAGTGAAAAACCTTTGATGTCAGTCCCAATAAGATGCAGAACGTGTCCCCCTTTCTAACTTTTCAGAGCCTCACACCCAGCAGGTGCAGTTCATCATCCAGGAATGAGAATTATAACCTTATCAATATAGAGATTAAAGTTCAGTCCCCACCTGACAGCCATATCTATTGTCGTCACTCTTGTGGCTTCAGGTGTTTCGTTTTCATTTCTGGTAACATCATGCAAAGCCACTGACTCATTTTTTTCCTTCCTTTTATAGCATTTTCACCTTAGTAAAGGGAGAAATTTGTATTGTATAGATATATTTGTAATGTATAGATATATATTTGTAATGTTTAGATACCTTTTTCTCTTCCTCAGATGAGACATTGGGTAGAGCTATTTCTTTAGCTGTCATGTGTGAGTTCAATCCACAGAGACTTCCTTGTGGCCTTTGAGCACTGGTGTGTGTCACAGGGGGCATCTTCTGCAGCATTAATTATCTGACATTAAAACAGGAGAAAGCTGATAGTGAGGGCTCTGTAAGGCAAGTTACTCTGTTTGTGGTTTTATTCCCTATTACTAATATGAAGATGGATTTTTTTTTCCCATCTCCAAGGAGAACAGTGCCCTAAAAAGACTCAGGAATGATCTAGCAAAATTCCATGTAATATTGTGTAGAAACCTGTGTTGCACAATATCAATCAGTTGAAAATAGTGGATCAGTTGAAAATGGTGGATCAAATTGATGGATTGGCTCAGAGAGAGTGAAAGCCACCTGTCAGACTCTTTGACTTAGAATGACTACTGAACAGCTCTCAAAAGCAGAAAGAAAAATGAACTGCTCAGAGTGATGGAAAAAATGAGCTCCCAAAACAACTGGAAAATATTTAAACATTACTCCTAAGTGTATTTGTGAGCAGCAGAAGCCAGCAAAAAGAAAAACAGCAAGGCACTATTACCATGAATGATAATTCTTACATTCAAAGCTTCCATTTAATTGAAGTGCAGAAGGCTCAGTATTTTACTATAGTGTGATTCGTTGAGGAACATGGTATTCTGTAGAAAATTCACATGTGACAGATAAATATTTGAAAAGGGATAACCATTTTCAATAATCATTTTTTTAAAAGCCCCAAAACCTAAAGAAAGAAACTGTTTCTGTTTTGATGAATTCAGCTTGTAAGTCTGGAAAAAATATTGAGGCTCTGAGAACTGGCCAGATGCAGAGATGAGGAAAAGCATCATAGAAAGCACAGTGGTGGTGTGAATTAATTTTGGGAATGTAGTTGGGATTTTGCAGGCAGGGATGGCCTGTGTACATGAAAGCCTGTGGAGACAGCATGAGCTCCAGCAGCATGAAAATGATGGAAAGTTGAAACCATGGGAGAGATGAAGCAAAAAGGTACACAGAGTTTCAGGTTGGAGTTCTCAAAAACCACGGCTCACTGAACCACTTATGTCATGAATGCAATATTTTGGCAAGGCAGGCAGTACTGAAACATTACAGTCTGGACAGAAAGGATGACAAAATGCCACTGGTTCAATGGAAGTTACTAGAACAGCAGCATGTAATTTTACTACAGGAAATCCCCAGATTGCCATTCTGAGTAAATGGATTATTTCTTAGTCTTAACTTTTTTGCAAATGCACTGAGCATCTGTACCAGTAGCAATATTATTAATGCTAAAAGAGACAATAGATGATCAGTCTTCCAGTATTGAGCTAAAAACCAAGCATTTGAATGGAAAGTATGGATAAATAAGAAAGAATCAGGGAAAAAATATTTAGAAATATGTCAAACACTTCATTGTGTCACCTTGTTGATGAGAGAGAATAAATCAGAGTTTTGCAGCATCTTTGCAGGAATGTCTTGGCAAAATTCAAAACTGAATTTAGAGATCCACAGTTTCTTTGCCTAATGACAACAAAATGAAGGAACTGAGGAGGTTTAATACTTTGAAAGAAGAATATGAATAAAAAGTTCAAAGGATTCAGTGTATTTTCTTGTTAGTGCTAAAAGAAGTCAAACTCTTTGCCCAAGAATATACTCAAAAGAACTAAATAAATATGTAGAAAGGAAACATTTTCCACTACCTACAAGGAGAGAAATTCTCGAGGAGATGGCTTATGCCGAATATTTTTCTACTCTTGATGCCTCAGCAGGCTCCTGGCAGTGTTTCTTAGACAAACAGAGGGTCTGTTTATGCACCTCCAACACCTCCTTTGGGAGACACAGTTTCCCCCAATTGCCACTGGGTTATAGTTAGCACCATAGGTGTTTCACCAGAAAATACAACCATTTTTCTCTGATGAGGGACATGCTAAGACCTAAACAGATGACACTGTGAACTGGGAAACACGGTAGAAGGCTAAGACAAATGTTTCCCAAATAACAGAAGTGCTGGGCCTTAACCTGAATGAGACAAAAATAAATGTGAACACCACATAGTCAGTATATTTCTTAGAAGAGAAAAGAAGAAAGAAAGAAGAAAATGGACAGAAAATAAAGAAGGACAGAAAAAAGAAAAAGGAGGGACAGAATGAAAGACAAAATAATTCTTTAGAATATAAGTAGGAAGGAATATAAGGAATGCAAGTAGCTTAGTACTAAGATAAGCTGTTTCTATAAACTGTCTGTTTTGTTGTCTTGCAAAAGTCATTGAATGAATAAGAGATGCAAAAGTTAATAAAGTGTTTCAATGAGTTAATTAAGGAAGTCTTATCCTAGGACTATGGGAAAACTTCTCCTAAAAGTACTGTCAAAATATCTGACCAATCTCCAGAAAGACAAAGAAACTCTCAGTATCACCAAGCACATGAAAAGTCTACATTTTATATCATGCCATATATATTATATATGTACATACATGATATATTTAAAATATTTTTCTATATACACACTATAGGATACATAATTAAAGGTTAATGGAATTTCTCTAATCATATTAGTATTAAGAAAACTATTGTTGCCAGTGCCAGAATAGGCACAACAAAAGTAGCTCCTCACTAGAAGACACAAGTATAGGAAGGAGTGAATTCAGATGGGTGATTTGATGCAGATTTCTCTGTGCAGATGAGGAAAAATGTTGAAGTCTGAATACAGTTTCATAAAATAAATTGTTCTTTTAGGAAAAATATCTATATTCTTAATGTCAGGAGAACTACAATTAAGAATTTTCAAAAAATAAAGTGTCAATGCACAATATGGTTTAGAAACAAAATTTAAGCCCATATCAGTTTAATAGGCTTGGTTAAAGTTTGAGTGTTAAATGAATTTTTTCTTCAATTCTATACATTTAACAATTCCACAATTGCTAAGGCTTCCACAGCATGTCAGAGACTTTGCACATCCATAATATACACACACAAATTACCTCTTTGTATAAAATTAATTCAGCATATCAAAAGTATTGTCCTACTTCCTACATTTCCTCAGGCCACTCATTCAGTCCACACACAGTATGTCTGATGGATGCACAGAGCAATGGGCTTTGTGACTCAGAAGAATGAATAGGAGAGATATGAAACCCAAGGTAAACAAGTGATGCCCAGAACAATTTTTCCCCCCACACTGACCAGAGCCCAGCCCATCCCTGAGCAGTGACTGGCAGCTCCCAGCCAACTCCCCCCAGTTTATGCAGCAGGCACGACGATCCTGGATATGGAATATCCCTTTGGCCAGTTTGGGGCAGCTGTCCTGGCCATGCTCCCTCACAGGTTCTTGGGCACCTCCTCACTGGCAGAGCATGGGAAACTGAAAAGATCTTGACTTTGAGTAAACACTACTTAGCAACAAGCAAAACTTCAGTGAGTTATTAACACTGTTCTCATGCTAAATCCAAACCACAGCACTAAAAAAGAAAATTAACTCTATCCCAGCCAAAACCAGGACAACTGGGTAATACAGGAGTATAAAACTGTCACAGCAGATTGGTGCACTTGTTACCTGCATGCTTATGGTCTGAGTCATGACTTTTGTAATATTTTTATAGCCATGCAACGTGATATTAATACAGTCAGGTTCAACTTCAGCCTGGATAACCACATGAAGGCATTGAGGAGACACATAAAACAGAGAAATAGCTCCCTGAATGCTGGGCACTCCAGAGCTCTTTTTATCTGCAGTGCTACAGTGAACAAGTAAATAGATTTTAGGAAATAGTCAGGGCCTCTATATTTCCATGCAGAAATGAATCAAATGCTATAAACAAAATGTTATCTTTGTGCAGTCTCTTTGGTACAATCATACTATAAGAGAAAGTAATTTTTACTTATCACAGCACATATTGGGGCTGCTATGGACACAAAAGTAGAAAAAAAATGTAGCTTTTTGGAAGTAAAAAATAAAAATCTGTATTGATTTGTTGTATTTGTGATTGGTATAAGCCAAGAACAGAAACCAGAAGAGTAAAATCAAAGAAATGCTTTCTTTCTGGTGTCTGTAACACCAGTGAATCCATGAAAGGAATTTTTGTCAGGAAATGTCTATGAAATGGCATACTTTTGTTAATGTCATCAGACAAAAATCCTGATTACAAGAAAGATGCCTCCCTTATTGGAAAGCACAGGCCATCAGACATCCATGGTTACCATTTGGCTGAGCTGATGTTAGGAGTTACATGATCTCAGTGCACTCTGGGAAATACAATCCAGCTATTAAGTCCAAGAGAGAAAGGGCATGAAGAAATATGAGACTTTAAAGATAACTACCATGATGTATGGTAGAATAGTAACATTGCAGGGTTATAGAAATTACTGCTTAGCTAAGCCAAAATTTGATTTTTGATTCAACAAGTTAAGGAAAAATATTTAAATATGTGAATGTCAAAACATTTCCATTCAATCAGATATATGAAAATTAAATTTACTGAACAAAATGTTCTTAAATATTTCCATCGTCAATTTTTTTACTGCAGTTAGCTTTGATAAATATAAATAGAGAAAGAATTCAAACTACTAGAATTTCTCATGACATAAACCCTGTTTTTTGCCAACACACATAAGCCTACAAAGGAGAATTGTTTGCATTTAAACAAATTTATCTTCTTCATAGGTTTATCTTCCTCATTCAGATAAAATTTATCATCTCGTTTTCATATTTTTGCTGTTATTAGCAAATAAAAATTTAATCTAAAAATAAGGAAACAAAAGAATTATACAGAGCTTACTTCCAATATAGGCATGACCTGTTTTACCTGAATATTGTAAGTCAAAGTAAAATATTTTTTAAAAGGCATATGACAAATTTTGTTCCAAAGAAAAAAACTTTCAATCTCCTGCCAGTAGCTGCAGAATATTCTTATTTTCTCAAGTACTCATATTCTTGAATATTCTCATTTTCTCAAGTACTCATATTCTTGATCTTCTCAACATCTATCCTAAAGCACGATGCAGTGATAATTTCGTCCATCTCTAATTTATGCATTGTAATCATTATGTAGATGTGGTACATTTATTTGAATACGTTGTTAAAGTCTCCAGCTGGGGGATTTTGCTCTTAAAACTCTGCTTCAGGAAAAGACCAGTGAACTGGAAGAGTGACTTATCTCCAGCTCAGTCTTCTGCCTTCAGATAAGCCTGGGGGCAGCATGCCAGAGTTTGAGGGACCGTGTCCTACCAACCACAGTCCTTTGATCTGCCTCAGCAGGGGTAGGGCACAGGACCTGCTTTTGTGGCAGCAAAGGTGTTGATGTGTTGTTGTGTTACAAACAGTGGATGCACCTGGGAATAATCACACAGGAATTAGAGCTGCTCCTTTCAAAAGGTGGCAGGGCCAGAAGCATGGATATCAAACAGGAGGAGCTGGAAGCGTTGGGCAGCAGGGGTTCTATGATCTAGTGGCCATCATGGGAACGTGGTGGGTTGGCTTGAATTACTGGACAGCCATAGTGGAGGGCTCTAAACTCTTCAGAAGGGGCAGGCAAGGAAGAAGAGGCACTTGGATAGCCCTGTATTTTAGGAGTGTTTGGATTCATCATGAAATCATAGAGCTCATAAAATGATAGTTTTTGATACTCAGAGGAGGAAGGATGTGGAGTTAGCAGGAATGCTCACTGAGCCATTGTCAATCATTTATGAACAGTCCTGACTAACTGGAGAATCCCCAGTTTACTAGAGGTTAGCTCAATGATCTTAGAGGTTTTTTCCAACCTAAATGTTTCTTTGACTATCAGTAACCAAAGCAGGGCATGGTGTGGAGCGCAGTGAGGATCTGGGACTCTCACCTTTGGACCTCTGGCAATTTGCTCTGAGCTTTCTAAACTGTTTGACTCAGCTGCTTGCTACAGACTATATAAATGGAGGTCCAAGTCAGAAAGCTCACTCTCCCTCTGAAGCAGCAGGGAAGACTTCAAGAGGGAAGGAAAAAGAGGAAAAGAAAGAGCAGCAAGAGGGACCGGGGCTCACCATGGGCTCTGTGCAGCTCTTGCTGCTCTCCCTGCTGCTCAGCAGTGGTGTTCTCACACGTAAGTATTCTCTTCTATGTCAGCGCTCTTTACTGCCTTATTTCTGAGCCCATTAAAACAACAATGTTGAAAAAAAAATCAAAAGTATTATGGCTTATTAGAAATTAGAATCTTATTAGAAATATTTAGTGTGACAAGATATAATTTCTTCCCTTCATAAGAATGGGCAGTCATTGGAGGATCCCAATGTAGAAAAGTCATGAATGTTGCCTGATGGCTTTTGAACAGATTTAATGTATTTTGCAGCCTGTAAGGCATTCACTGTTTTTCTGTAGCATTGTCTTTTTAAACCTTTATAGAGCTACTGTAGTTTGGAGATACCATGTAGACTTGACCCTACTTTTGCTAACCTATTTTGCAGCAAATGTGGAGAGAGAGAGCAGCAAAGCAAATTGTATTTGGCAGGCAATTTAAATGCAGTTTTGTATGAAGGGACACAGTCATCAGTAAAAGAAGTAAGCCAGTAGTGGGATTTTTTCCTAAAAATGACAACATAGTATATGATGCTATGGATTGTGAGCTATCCTTTCTTCCCAAGAAGTGGCTTTTTAGAATAGAGCTCTGTAGTGTTATCTAAGGCTGCAGGGAGCTTAAAGAGAAAAGTGACTCTAGAGGTAATTATGGTCTGGTTTATATGAAGATCTAATTCATCTCATATACATCTTTGTTGAACTAATATTCTGTTCCTGACTGATGTTGCACCAATGTATTGCTATACAATAAACCTTGTTTCTAATTGTTATTAATAATATTATTAATTTTATTTTAATAGCAATAGTAGTATTTTTGATGCTATTGTAGTTATTGTGACTAATGATACAGTCTATTTCTATAGAGTGGTCTACTTAGAATTTCCAAAATGAAAACTTGGAAACTGTGCAGAGAACATTGTAAAAAGTGCTGGCCTTCAAGTGTGATATCCCAAAGAATGACATAGCATCTAATAAATGCAAAAAATTTAGTAGATTATATTTAATTTAATTTCATTTTGGTTTATTTTATTTAAATAGAGTCATATGGAACATATCTAAGACTGATTGGAGCAAATTATTGTTCTTAACTTGAATAGGTTTCCAACCAGCATTTTTTCCTCCAAGGAATGAACTCGCAATATTCAGAAAAGATTTATTGGCAGAGAATTTTAGTATTAACCTTCAAAGCTGTCCTTTTTTAAACATACAAAAACCAGAGTATAGCCATTCCTCCATTTTGCAGTAATTTTTTGTGGCCAAATAGACTAAAATTTAAAAGTAAAATGTTTTATATGGTACATTTCATGTCTCTTATTTTATAAACTTTTTTAAAAACAGTTTTTCCAACTTTTAATGTTGTTTGTTTGGGTTTTTTACAGAAGAAGAATCACCTGAAAGTGTAAATCCAGGATGTTCAAGTAAGGGATATCTTGCATTTCCTTTGTTATCTTATGTCACTATTTTAACTGAATACATATTTCAAAGTCTGAGTTTTCCTAATCTTTTCTTTTGAAGTAAATGAAAGTGATGGTAATATTCTTAAATTCTTCTTGTCATTTATTCTAAGTATTCAATTATCCATTAGGCTTGGTTCAAATAATTTTAAAACTTTCCAAAGACTGAACAAGCTGAGGTTAAGTTTCTGAACTTTAAGAAAGTTCTCATTAAGAATCTATTTTCCTTTGAGGTTGTGGGTTTGTTGTTTGGTTGGGTTGTTTTTTTTTTTTATTTATTTCTTAATTGTCAGATGCAAATTCCTTAATCTAGAAATCCCTGGTCACCAAATGTGAAGCTTTAACTGTGAGGTCATGTACACCACACTTCAGTGTGGACTGAATCTCACATTTTATTTACCCTTCACAGCTGCTGCTAAGCCCACAGAATTGCAGTTAGATTTCCAACTAAATACCTGTAGAATAAATCATCAACTCTGTCAGCAAGGACAGCAGTTTCTTTACACAAACGAAGAGTCAGGAAATGCTGACTTTTTGCACTATCTTTGTAATGAACTCTGACTGGCCCTGACTGCTCGGTTAAATACATAATGTTCCACACCAGGGTCAAAGTACTGAACGAGTCAGTTTGTTCTTAGTCTTCTGGGCTTTTTTTTTTTTCTTTATTGGGTGCTTTAGCACCATCTCCAGGCAATTCGGTTTACTTCAGATGCCTGAACCACCTCAAAGACTGCTGAGCTTCATTGCCAATTTCTTGTTTAGTTTTTGACACAATTATTTATTTGTTATTTGTATTTGTAAGCTTATAATTTCTTTATTCCTTTTTCACTGATTTCTGTTTAAAAGCAGGATATGAAGGAATAATTTTCACTTTAGCAATGTAGATACTGGGGTTGCAAAGTTTTCTGAGTACAGTTATAGACAAGGATAGCCAAAAGTGACAGGGTTACTGATAAATCTTTTATTTTTGGGGTTAAATAGATAATTTCATTAAGTTCTCAAGTGTTTTTAAGATGCTGATTACTTTATGACAGTTGTTATTGCAGTAATTCTGTTTAGCAATTACTTGAAAATAATCTCAGCTAAAACATTATTAAAGTATGTAAAGCTTTTAAAAATGATAGTGCAGTGAGGAAATATAAGATTTATTATAATACTAATTTTTTATCCTCCCTGTGTATGAAATGATGTGACATAAAGTGCAGTGTTAACATTGCCATTGGCTTCTGACATGAAAAAGATTTGATAAAAGAAGTGTAAGCTACATTCCTGCAGGCATAGGCAGGCAAAGTCACACAGATTTGATGGTGGGTATTTGGGTTTTCACCAGGATTACCTATCTTTGGTTTTTCTCTAAAGGTAGATCAGGTCTGTATATGGTCAGGCAGTCACAAATAACCACAGAGGAGCAATTTAGGAAATTGACTTTCATTCAGATCACAAAAGAATCAGTTCCAGTGAGTTGCCCAGTCTAAACTAAAGGAAGAGTAATTTCTGCTTCAGATTGATCTAGACTGCTCCAACACAGACACTTCAAGTGCCTGATCATCATCTTTAGTTTAAAACAATGCCTGCAGTTTTAGTGAGAGTGAATTGTGATTAAGGATATTGTTTGGCTTGTGCTACTCATTCCAGATACCAAAGGAATATCTTGTATCCCTTTATTTGACACAGAGACTATTTTTTTCTTTATATTTCTATTACCATATTCATTCCTGCTTGTAAGGTTTAAAATTACAGATGATTGGGTCTGATTGCAACATTAAAATACAGATGAAATTCATTTTTTTGAGGAAGCCTGTTAGGTTTTGAGGCTTCCTTCGATAGAAAGAGTAACACCTCTGGAAATCCTCTCTCCTGTGATAGTCTTAGTCATAATTTAGTACTTTTCCCTGTTCTGGATATTCTTCATGTAACTAAAGCTTATGGTCATAAAAAATAATCTTCTCTAGTAAAGTATTCTGATCTAATAACTGAATTAGAGTAAATCACATTTCAGAGAGTCTGTGGCAGAAAGATCATCCATAAATTCAGGTGAAATTGTATTGAGGAATGGTAGTTTTGGTGTTCTGTCTATTTCTATGTTTTTTTGCTTTCAGCCTCAGTCATGTGAATGGTAAAGTAGCTCCTTGTATTTGCATTATAATGGAAAAATCTGAGCTGAAAGGAATCTTTTATCAATTTGAAAATTATAATTTGTTTGGCTCAATTTAGAAGCCATAGGGTAGTTTTTAAAGCAGTTTCACAATTCAAGTTTTCTCCTGTTTTTCTCATCTGCTTTTTGGGTGTGATTTGAAGGACAGGTGGGGTCACACTGTCAAATCCCACCTGAGCAGTGGACTCCAAAACTTATGCTGCTCTCAAGTTTTGTCCTATGCTTCAGAAAGTATCCAACTGACATGAAGGCATCACTTCTCTGTCTGAAAGATATTCTGTAAAAGGAAATAGTGGGAGCATGGGTCTTCAGGCTTTCTTTTCCTGGCATTCATTTTAGTTACACAATACTAAGCATGCACTGTATGAATTACACATGTATATCTTACCTAGGCCATAAAATCACTCTCATTTTCCAAATTGCAGAGGATGCAAGCAGATTTAAGCCTCTCAGAAAATATATTTACTCATATGAAGCCGAGACATCAAGTGGGATCACAGGAACAGCAGATTCTCGAAGCGGTTCAAAGATCACTTGCAAGGTAGGCAAGGAGGATTAAATACACCCACTTGGGGACTGTGTACTTAACAACATGGGAGGTGGCAGCTGGGGAGCATCCTTCAATGATTTTCTAAGCAAGATCATCCTTTTGAAGGACATATATTGAGAATCATGAAGACTAATGAGAGGGCACTGAGGATGGCAGAAGTCCTTCATACCTCTGTGCCTGTGTCAGTGCCAGTCTGGCTGTGATTTTACATGAGAAAGGGACAAGACCTGGTACTTGGGTTTCCTTAGCTCCTAGGCTCAGTTTACCAGTGTCCACCAAACATTCTAGAAGTTGAATCAAAATAACTCATTGATGAAATGAAGATCACATGAGAGCCTGCTGATGATAACTCGAGACAATACCAGGCCTGTAGGAGTAAAAGGTCCCATAGGCCATTTAACTACCCAATGTCACCTTATCTTGCCCAAAACTTTCTCATCATGTCAGTTTTAAGGGTTTTTTTTTTTTTTTCCTGAAATGGAGTAACTGGGGAGAATACTTTTTGTTTAGCACATACTCTTCTGATAGAGTCTAAACACATGGATCAGTATAATGACAAGTTTTCATACAGTTCTAATACTCAAAATTCTCAGAAACTAAGTTGCTCATTTAGTATGATCCAAGTAATTAGCCAAGAAAATACTTACCCTCTTATCTCCTCCATGGAGTTACCTTAAGCTATTTAGAGCACTCTGGAGTCTTTCCCAACAGCTGGTGTCAGGGTGATCCTGACACTTTACAAAATCCAAGGAATTCTCAAAGCAGTGTCAGGGTGATCCTGGAAATGTGATAATGCTGAAAAGAATACCATATCATGTTTGTGTTTTCAGGTTGAGCTGGAGGTACCCCAGCTATGCCGCTTCATCCTGAGGACAATGCACTGCTCCCTGAGGGAGACATTTGGGGTTGACACCGAGGGAAGGGCTGTTCTGAAAAAGTCCAAGAACTCTGAGGACTTTGCAAGTGCCATGTCCAAGTAAGCAATATCAATTATCATCAATACTTGGTACCTTAACATGGAACAGGCTGCATTGTAAGCAATCCACCCTGATTATGTTTTTCTAGGCACGGAACAGATTTTATGATAGCATGGTAGATTTATAAGCTGGTTCCACAGCAAAACTCTCCCTGATACACTTTTGGGTTAACATAGTTCTCAGTTGCCAGTAGCAAAGGGAATTTTACATACAACATTTTCACCTGGAATGTTTTCTTCATTTCTGTCAGGAATTTGTGGGGTAGTCCCTCAAAAGATTATTGCAAATGTAATTATTGTTCCTTCTTGTAAGCACATTCTCATGGTTTAAGATAATTTTCCTTTGCTAACAGACTGTGCAATAGAAAGGCATTTGAGACTGAAGTCCAGATTTCTAATCCCAAGATCTAATGGCCTGTGTAGCAAATCTTTTCCTTACTTATCTGTTTTTGTAACTAATTTCTTCTACTCCCTCCACCCAGCTAGCCTCTAGTGCTTGTCATTGCATATTTTAGTCATGCACCTTCATGCTTCTTTCAGTGCCTCAGTTGTCATCTTGTCTCACAAGCTATAGACCTTAAACCAACCTGAAAGTGTTAAAATATGTTCTACAGAAAGCAATTAAGGTTTTATTTAAACAGTCCCACTTGTAGAGAGTCCTTCCCATCATTTCGTAGCCTATTACAGTAGTTAATAATTACCTCATTCTACAAATTTATTTATCTCCTCTCCAAATTGATGCAATTGAAAATTTCAACCATTGCTCTTGGTATTTGCTTGCCCTTAGATGACGTAATCTGGTGAAATCAAAATGTCCTTGGTTAGAATTTTGCTGCTTTAATAGTAATACTTTCTGTTAGTAACAGCAAATAGTAAACAATGATATACCAAGATGAACATGATGATTTATCTCTAGACCAGCTGGCTATTGATAACATGTTCTTTACTGTGTGGTTTTTATATGATTTTATACTGATGTTGTTTTTCTGGGGGGCAGGAATGAGCTAAAATTCAGCATTCAGGATGGAGCAAAAGTCAAGCTGTATCCAGAGAAGGATGAGCCTCTGAATGTACTGAATCTCAAGAGAGGTATCATCTCAGCTCTCCTTGTGCCCACAGAAACCGTGGAAAACATAAAAACAATTCCAATGGTAGGTCTTTTGAAAGCATGTGAATACCTTATTGTGTTAACCAACGGAAAAAAGCTCACCTAGACAGATTTATCCCTAAACATAATTTTCAAAAGGCCTGGACATTCAGATCAGAAAAAGGTACCTTTCAAGTAGATCAGAAAATGTCTGACAAGAGCAAAGGCACTGACTTCTTTCTTCTTTCCAGGATACTGTGTATGGAAAGTGTGACAGTGAAGTTGAATTCAAATCTAGAAAAGGGAATGTTGCAGAAGATATTTCAATTACCAGGTACCTGAAAGGCTGTGACAACTTCAGTCCCATCAGAGATCATGTCAGCCCTATTGCCATTGTAAAAGGACTAGTAAGTATGCCATTAAAAATTATATAATGTAACATTTTTCACACCAGCATGTAAAATTATAAACCACTACTACCATGACTAGATTTTATATTTATTTTTTGAAAACACAGTTTTTCTGCACCCTTCCATTAGATCAGACTGTGGTTTTGTTCGCTGCCAATAGAGAAAAACAGATGCAGAACAAGAGTGTAATTACCTTCTTTGATGTTCTTTTCCTTTTTAATGGAGATCTTTCATATATGGAATTAGTACTATTGATTATTCAATAACCTATCAGAGCATAGCCAAATTTTTAGTTTTGTGGGTCAATATTTTCAAGATTCCAATTTTATCTAAAAACATGTAGTCCTCCAAAACTCTAAAGTGTGTGTGAGGCCCAGGAGGATAGGGCTCTAACTGCCCTGAAATAAGTGCTTTGACAAAATGTTCAGTCTGCTTGTTAGTCTTCAATGATCAGATGCAGCTGCTTGCTCGAATATTGTCAGATTTCTTTCTGATACGGTGGCATCTGTGCTTTTGGGTGTTTTAACAAAAAAAAATTAGTTTCATATAATGCTGAAAACACATTTTATAATTTCTGCCACTTTTATAGATTTTTGTAGAAGTCTTTAAAATTTGTATCGTGAGGCTGAAATTAAAGAGAACATCACAGTTGTTACAAGGGGACTGAACTATTCCAAAAATTACAAATTGGTTTTATGAAGGAGCCTTTGTTGTAGGCAGCAGGGGATCAATCATGAAGTAACTACTAATCCAAACACCTCAATAAGGCCTGAGGGACCATTTCAGTGGGATTTTTGCCTGAGAAGAGACTAAAGTCCAAAGATTGTTCCTGGCACAATTTTGTCTTTGTGTAAGAATGATCCCAGTTATGCACCTTAGTTTCCAAGATGTTAATCTTACAGTAAAAATGTGTCAGACTTTAAAATTAGGATTGTTTCCTATTCTTCTCAGTAAGCTGACTGCTGAACTATTATTTCACAGAACAGCCCGTTATCCACCCTTCTGAAGAGCACACAGTTCTGTCATTACACCATTGATGCAAAGAAAAGGCACATAAGAGATGCTGTCTGCAGTGAAAAACACCTGTTTCTGCCTTCCTCATACAAGTAGGTTGCTTGTTTATCATTACCCTTTATTTATAAATATCTATTCTGGGTGGTGGTGTATCGCATTCTACCCTGACTTCATCCCCAAATTGACATTTTATTTCTAAGAAGGCAGGACCTGGTGAAAGCACTTGGACTCAACTAAAGCACTGAATTTTTCTTTCTTTCCTAGAAATCGCTATGGTGTCATGACAGAGGTCAACCAGACTCTGAAGCTTGAAGATACTCCAAAGATCACTAACAAAAATTTTGATGGAGGTATAGCTGCAGTTGTCAATATCATAAATACAGAGACAAAATATAAATACAGGGACAATTTCTTTTAGTGATTTGTTTTTTTGAAGGTGAATTTCATAAAGATGAGGGAAACAAATAAATTCATAATTTTAAATTAAATTTTATCAACTTAGTAAGAAAAAGTTTGAGTTTAAAATGGGAAAACCTGAGAGGTTTATAAATACCACTAATTTTAAATTATCTTTGTGTTTTCATTTTAATTTTAAAATTATTCTCTATAATTAAAAATGTATAATTTACTTGGAAAGTAATTTTAATTTTATTGGAAATTAGTTTAATGAATCCTTTTCAGCTACCCATAATTTCTTATGCATCTTTTAGCTTCAGTGCCAAATGTAAACAATCCATTATTACTATATATTTTGTTCTGAAACATACTTTTCTGACCTGCAGTTGTTAATCCTAGTCATAAAATATTTCCTATATATTAATTTAAAGTTGCAAAAGCAAATTATGCTTATATGAGAGGTGTTAAGGAGGACTCTTCATGAAAATATAAAAGAATATATGCAAATATTCAACTCTTGTGACAATAATATTAAATTCCATGCCATTATTTTTGTAAACTGTTCAGCTGTTAAACTTCAACAGCTATCATATAAAACAATGTATTTATACTGAATGCATGACAGAAGATAAAAATTGTCATAGCTCCCTAAGAAAGACATAAAGAATACATTTTTTTTCCAATATCTAGATGCACTGGAAGAGAAGGGACTTGCACTGGAAAGCACAGATGCCAAACTGCCCAGGCAGGGCGATGCTGTTCTGAAAACCCTGCAGGAAATGCAGAAACTTACAGCCTCGCAGGAGAACCAGCAGAGAGCAAGACTCTTTTACAGATTTGTTTCTGGGCTGAGAAGTTTACATAACAGCACTCTTGGCTCTCTCGTTCCAAAGATGATGGAAACCTCAAGGTAAGTTTCAGCAGCTTACAGTGCACATCAATGCCGTGGCAAAACCAGGATACAGTTGATGATTTACTGCAAAGGGTTTTAAATTAGAGGTGTATTAGATGTAAAGAGTGACTTTCAGAAAGGTAAGTGTTATGACATCTATACAGAGAGGGAAATAAGGAAGGGAGTGCTAAATCAACTGTGTGTGCCTTACACAATCCTTGGGATATGTTTTTATAGCCAAATATCTTTCATGCATCATTGCTCAAGGACATGTGGCCATTACAGTGGCTGTAATTCCAAACTCCCAAGTGAGACTTATAGCAAAGAGCTCAGTTTTGAGAGTGAGATTTCAGCAGACATGGAAGAGGGCGATTGTTTGGTCTGACCTCACCCTCCACTCCACACCCTTACCCTTTTGTCTGAGCTAGACTTGAGCCAGTTTACATGTACTTTATGTTCTCCATGTGTTAAGGAACTAGAGCCTCAGTCTGGGTCAGTATATTAGATGATCATATTTAAAGTTGTGGAAAAGTCCGTTGTGAAGGAAAAAAAGTTATATGTCCATGTAATGATCATACTGTTAATACTTGTTCTATTCTAATTTAATTGGGTTATTAATATAGCTTATAAAACCAAGATGCTACTTTTTGATAAGGAATTGCATGATTTGATTCCAGTCACAAAAGAGCTTACAACATTTATATTAAAACATCTTAGTAAACCTACCCTATGTTTGTTTCAAACAGTCAGCATTCAATGATAACTGCAAACAGGGAATTAATTAATAAAAGTCATCTCTTCTCCTTTCAGCTCCATCACTGTCCAGGCCTTGGCCCAGTGTGGGACTCCAGAGTGCTACAGTGCAATCCTTCAAATCCTGAGGACTGGAAACGTGAATCCACTCGTGGCAGACCTGGTCACATACACCCTGGGATTGTTGCCTTCTCCAACTCCACAAAGAATAAGGGAAATTCTTAACATGGCCCAGTATCAGCCAAGCAGAGCTTCATTTTATGGCTTGAGCCATTCTGTTACTAAGTAAGTAATGATAGCATGCAATTGTACAAAATTAGAGTGCTTAGAGTAAACCCTAAGTGTGTTCACTTTTGGAGGATATTTTTATTCTCATACATTTGGTCTTCAGGAATAAAATATAGTCATTTCCCAATTTCCTCTTCTTTTTCTGATGTGTTTATCTATTTCTTTAGGTTCTACAATGAGAAGAAGATTGTGACAGAAGAAATAGCAGATGTTGCAGACTTCATGGCTTCATTGCTTGGCACTGATTGTTCTGGGGAAGATGAACTCACATACCTCACACTTCGGGTATTTTTATTTTCTTCTTTCCTTATGCAGGCTATTATTATAATACTTATATATTGTATTATCACATATATTACTTTACTTCTCTTGATGGAGAGGAAGTTTTTTATCATCTTTCTGTGTTTTCATCACTGCCAGGCTATTGGAAACATGGGTGCAGTAATGGAGAAAGCTAAGCCCAGTGTGAAATCATCTCTGAAGACATGTATCAGAAATGAAGCTGCATCAATTTCAGTTCAGAAGGCAGCCATCCAGGCATTCAGGAAAATGACAATTACTGAAGAGGTAAATTGGTCACAAGAACCAGGATAAACTATTCTCAGTTCACCCTGACTGTTCACAGGAGTTACTGAATATGCAAAGCTATTTCCATTATTTCAATTCTGCTATCTCCCTTTTTAGCTGTCTCCAGATTTTCAGAACTCCTTTAGTATGTTTCCATACACATACCTGGGAAACCTCCTGACTTAGTGGGTGTTGCTCTTTTGAAATGCAGTTTCTTTTTATGGATAGTCTCAGTTGAAATGGGAAGTTCGGATCTGTTCCTTGTACTGTCTTAAACGGAGTTCTGCTTATTTAAAGGTGGTGTTAACAAATGAAATACCCCAGACTTAAAAGAATTTAAGAAAAAAATCATGTCTCTATTTTATACTGGCATTTTGTTGTCATTGTTAACAGTACTGGGTGGATGTGTGTTTACAATACAGTGACATTACAGCATCCCTTACAGAATAGGTATCATTATACAGAGCATTTCTGTTCACTATGGTGAGGTAGTTTCAATAATAAAAAATTTCATCTCTAAAAGTTATGGTCTTGTTTCCAGACAAGGCTTTAAAAAGTTTTTTAGACTGGAAACATCTGAAACTCATATCCTCAGATTCAGTCTAATACATTTAATTTTTTTAATTACTTAGTTTTAAGCTATGTTTTTTATTTTCCTGCAGCAGTAGGTTTTGATCACCTTCTTTTCCTAAATTTAATTTTTTTTTCCAAATTTTTGCAATTTATCTGCACATATGATTCCTAATGATCAAAAAGCAGAATTCTTAAGTATAAATGCAATCCTTATATATTAGATAAAAAACAAAAAGTAAACCAGTAAAAGACAAGGGCAAAAAAAAAGGGGGGAAAAATAAATTTAAAATATAATTAAATAAAGGATAAGAGAGACTATTTACGAGACTATTTAATGACAGGACAAGGTGGAATGGGTTCAAATTAAAATAGAATATGTTTAGATAAGATATTAGAAAGAAATTCTTTGCTGAGGCCCTGGCACAGTTTGCTCAGAGAAGCTGTGGATGCCCCATCTCTGGAAGTGTCCAGGTTTGAGGGGGGCTTTGAGCAGCCTGGTCCAGTGAAAAGTGTCCCTGACCATGGCAGAGGAATTGGGGCTAGATGGTCTTTAAGGTCCCTTCCAACATAAATGATTCTGTGATCCTCTCATTCTATTAAAATCAGTTTTAATAAAACCATAACTTCTATGATGTTTTCTAGCAAAAGAAGGTTTAGCAAAATAAATTCAAAGATATTGTTATGATAGGCTCTAGAAATAAGGTACAAAAATCGATGTGCAGTCACTAAAGACTTAGACTCAATGATCCTTATGCATCCCTTCCAATTAAGAATATTCTGTGATTATTTCACTTTATATCTTCCCAAAAGGGTTTAGTAATAACATCCATGAGCCAGTTCATCAATGCAAACCTTTCTCTATTTATATAGGACCGTTCAGCACTTCTCAAAACATTCCAAGAATTGGATGCACCCACAGACAAACGTCTAGCATCCTATCTCCTTGTGATGAAAAATCCATCCCCAAGTGATCTTGCAAAGATTTTGAGAGTCCTCACAAAGGAGAAGAACGAGCAAGTGAAAAGCTTTGTTGCCTCACACATTGCCAACATCCTGGACTCTAAAGAGCTGGGCATCGAAGAGTAAGTGAAATTTCGGTGCATATTGGTCTCATTGGAAGAAAAAAGTTTTGACCATAGTTGTAGTAGTAGTTATCTAGCAATGGAGTTTTTGATTGTTTTTTTCTGTTTCTTTGAACAAGCACAACAGCTGATAGAACTGGATTTTTGAGAACAGTGCCAGATTTTAGTCTTCCCCTTAAGTCTTGTGTTTACTGTTAAATATGTGTAGAGAGCTATCCATTAGCAATCAGCACAGCTGTATGAATGTCTGCAAGCAGCATAAAACATCCCTTAAGTAAGACTAAATGAGTGTTTTGAATATATACTAATCATATTTTAATTGCTATGCTCTTCCCTAGAGTTAAAAGTCGAGTTGAAGAAGCTCTGAAAGGAAATCAGCTCCCAACAGCCAAAGATTTCAGAAAATTCTCACAAAATTATCAGATTTCAAAAAGAGTTTCTGTACCTGGAATTGACCCCATCTCTGCCAAAGTAGAAGGAAATGTGATCTTTGATCCAAACAGTTATATTCCTAAGGAGACCATGCTGAAAACCACCCTGCATGCCTATGGATTCGACCCAAGTGATGTCTTTGAGGTATAACTATTATAAAAAACATTTACTAGTATTTGACTGCTTTCTTTCTCATTTCTGTTTTCTTATAACAATTTTCTGTTAATAATGTATTTTTTTACAAGCATTGGGAGAAATCTAAAGATCACTGTGACCACAAGGGGACTTTCATTTGGTCTCAATGGGCTTTAGAGCAAGCCATCCATTTTGTGATGATTGTTTCCACTGACTGGATGGATGACCCTGTTGAAGTTATTAAAGGGCTCTGGGTAAAATGAACCCATCTGTAACAAACTGACTTTGTGGTAATGAAGTTCTGATAATAGATTTTAAGTGAGATACAACCTATTCATCTTTTTTTGTTGAACCTCACCACAGAGATAAAATTAATTATAAGACATAGTGTTCCCTACCTTCCCTTAAGAGTTGAGGGCTTCTCAATATATTTTAAATGCATTTTTGGCTCCCTAGAAAGCCTGTTTGTTATAAAGTTCTAAAGAAAAGGAGACAACTGTCTCATTTATGCATTGTCCTTCCTGTTCATTTCAGCTTGGCTTGGACGGAAAGGGATTTGAACCAACACTGGAGGCATTGTTTGGAGAGAAGGGATTTTTCCCAGACACTGCAACCAAGGCCTTGTACTGGGTTGATGGCAAAGTGCCAGAGCAGGTTTCCAAGGCACTTTTTGACTATTTTGGTTACTCACAGAATGGCAAGCAGGATCAGGTAAAGCTTGAAAACAGTGTCTGTACAGCACAGCATTCCTATTTTTACACCAAAATTACAGGACTTAGTGCTTTACTCTATACGTTCCTTCTCTTCTCTGCTGAGATAAACAGAAATCCTTTATGTTGTTTACAGTGTGTTTTCTTAATTGTATTTGGAGGGGTCTTTGTCTGGAGAGAAATCTGTAAGTGCATGTGAAGAATAGCTGACATTCACCTTACATACATCTCATAATGCTGTTTTATTGCTTTCTGACTGAATTTTCAGGATATCATGAAAGGAATAATACTTAACCTTGAAAAACTGATAAAAGAATTGAGCAGCAAAGAAGCTCCGGAAGGAAGAGCATATCTAAGAATCCTGGGAGAAGAACTTGGGTACATGAAACTCAATGACTTCAAACTGCTGGGAAGCTTGATTTTAAAAAGTGTTAAAACTCTTCAGACTGTTCCTGAAATGGTAAGTTTCTGATGCAGCAATATGCAGTAGCAACTTTTTTTTTTTAACCAGATTTTTTTGAGATTTAGATTGTAATTAAATATTATGTAAAATATTTGATATCAGCATGAAAATAAAATTATTTAAAATAAAATATCCAGGCTTATGTTGAAGGACTCTGAGAAATCTATGAAAACTCAATAACCAAGTGGAGTCCTCCTGGAGGATTGGTGAGGGGAAGGAAAAAGGAAAAGTTCAGATCATATTGTATTATCAAGATATATGGTGGAATAATTCCCAAAACTTTAGTATTGGCTATAATTTTTAATTATGAAAATATATGTTAATATTAAAAATTTCATCCTTGTCATGTTAAAAAGAAAAGATGTAGTGCATTTTAGGAATATTTGGTAATATTCCTAAATATTTTCATTGAACTAAAATAATGCTTTGCCATTGACTTTGGGGAAACCAGAATGTTGCATGGTATCTAAAAAAATTCACCTTTGTATGTGTATATTAAGATAGATAATCTGTGTGTATCAAGGCTGGTAAAAAATATGGTATCCATTTAAAGTCCAGATTTTCCTGATAGTCTTTAGTATGTTTTTTGAAGCAATGGATCTGTGAAAATTAGATTCTCTACTCCATATGAAATTAACTTTCGGATTATGGCGTTTCAATCATACCCCGATAAGTTTGAAAAGTACAAAATGTGCATATTCCAAAGTGTGGATTTGTTAATGTTCATTTCTTTGTTTGACTCACAGATTGCACAAGCCATCTCAAAAGGTGTTGACAGGGATCTGTTTGTCCACTACATATTCATGGACAATGAGTTCGAGCTTCCAACCGGAGCAGGTTTGCAGCTGAAGTTTGCCTTGTCTGGAATAGCAACACCTGGGGCAAGGGTAGCTGTGAACCTTCATCAAAAAAGCGTAAGTCCCAATACTTACCTATATTTTTTCTCCTCCTAACAATCTACATTTTCATTTATGGATAAAACTGTAACACCAGAAACATTTTAAAGATTGCAAAATGTTCTCAATATTAAAAAACCCTAACTCATTAGAGGTATTTGGTTAATTTGTGAATGACATTTAGATTAGATTAAGAAGTAAAGAATATAATCAATTACAAATTTAATTTATAGTAAAATTTATGAATTAAAAGTATTTCGCTCTTTCAAAAATAAAACTTTTTGATCTGTTTCTTTCTCTCCCCTGCACTCAAATTACAATGGTAGAAAAGCTACAGTATGTGAATTTGCTGTTCAAGCCAAAAAGTTAACAAAACATTGTGTTGTGGCCAATTCAAAGCAAAAAAAATTGATTAGCAGTTAAAAGAAATATTAAAAATTGAGTCTAATAAAATGTATTTTCTCCTGAAAGAAAATATCTTAAAATTGTAGCAAGGAAAAAGCATATAACACAAAATTAATTATCCACTTAAAATTTAAAAAAAAAATCTATTCCTTTTTACAGTTCTAATAACTACCTTGTTCTAACCTAATCAATATTTTATAAGAATTCCTTAGTACTTTCATTTCATCTAAACTTTAAATTTTCTACTATATACAAGATCTAAATAGAAATAAAAAATAAATCCTCAAATTTAGTACTTGTTACCCTTTAGTTAGCTTTGGAATCTTTTCCAGAATTTTGCATTCTGTCCCTTCTTTCTTAATGACCAAAGCAAAAGCTTGACAATAAGCTGGTTTGTGTTTAGAGAAATTAAAATCTTGGATCCATTTCTGTTTTGTCAAACAGTTTGCTCATTGTCTTTGAAAATTGCTATTGTTTTTCTTACAATGGAAAACTGGCTCTTGTCTTCAGGTTTAAAAATACATACAAGTAGTTCCATGTATAAAATCTTTCTGAAGCATGAATATTTTTACATTAAAATAGGTAGGGATCCCTTGGCATTATCTTAAAAAAAAAATTCTTATATTACAATTACCACTTATAGGGGCCATTTGATTACATCATTTGGGAATCAGATTTTTTGAACAGCAAAATCAATTCTATAAATCTTACCTCTGTATTATGAGGAGTGATATGGTTTCGGATTTTTTGTATAACCAGCAAGAAGTGTTTTGGGTGAATAAATACCCCATTTTGTTTTTATTAAATAGATGCAAGCAGATCTTATTGCTAAACCTTCAGTAGCAGTGGAGTTTGTGACACACCTGGGAATAAACATGCCTGAATTTGCTGGAAGTGGTGTGGAGATGAATTCTAATATATTCCACGAATCTGGAATTGAAGCACATGTTAGTGTAAGAGCTGGACAATTGAAATTCAGCATTCCTGCTCCAAAGGTTCCAGTGAAACTCCTCAGCATCAGGTAATGAGAATTGAATAAGAACTTTCAAGGCTATGTTCTTCCTTCTTGTTTTTTATTGTGGTGCAATTGAAAGGCTAGGGCAGGCATGGAGAAATTTTCAGTTCAGAAAAATCCCAAACACTGTAAAACTGGGATAACTTCTTTTGTAAGACAAGCAAATATGCCAGATAAGTGATGACTTGAAGTCATGGCTTACAGATAATTTTTCACTATTTTTGAAATTTTATACAAGACTCTTACAATTTCCATTATTTTATTTTCTTTCACATAAAATTATTATAATAGTAATACATATTTTAAATTGAATTTAAATGAACTACTTATATTAATTTTAGAGAGAGAAAATGGTTCAATACACTAAATTATAATTATCAATAATAATACCCACATCATTTAAAGCCAGATTTTATTTCAGTTAGCCTCTACATTAATAAGTGAGTTTTACTCAGAAGTAACTGTGTTATTAGGACATCTGAGCACCTGTCCTGGGAATAAATGCCTGACTTCTCTGTTCCAGCAATACACTGCATTTAGTGTCTCCAGCCAAAACTGAAGAGATTTCAACTCTGATAGAAAACCAAGCAACCTCAACTTCCTGCAAGCCTTTCATTCCTGGTCTAAATTTCTGCACCAAAGTATTGTACTCTAATTCCACTGACACAGAGGCAGTTCCATATTTTCCCTTGGCTGGAGAATCCAGGTAAGTCATGTCAACTTCAACTATGTTTATTTTGTGCTAAATTCCCTCTTAGTCTCCAGCAGTCTCTCGCATCAAGCTTACCTTTCAAAATCTTTCAAAACTTACTGGCAACAGCAGCTCAGAAAGAGAGCTGTTGAGAACTGTATGATTTCTTCTATTTGTGGTCATGGCCAAAAAAGATATTCACAAGGCATTTGTTTACTCCTTGTGTAGATTTGAGGTTGAGTTAGTGTCCACGGGCGAAGTAAAGGAATACTCTGCAAGTGCAAACTACGAACTGCAGCGAGAGGGAAATGACCAGATAGACACCTTAAAGTTTGCTGTCCAGGCAGAAGGTAAGATTCAAAAAATCCTGTGTAGTTTTACTCGGTTTCAAACTGTCATTTACCAGAAAAGACATTTTTATTAATAAATCTTAATAGTATTCTTAACTGTGTAGGATAGAATACCATTTTCATACCCAAACAGGCACACAATTTAACTACATTTCCTTTCATGTATGCAATCCCAGTGCAAGATTTTCATGATGAGAGGCTGATTTTGTATTTTGAATGATTTTAATAAGAGTGTGATGTTCATAAATGGAAGCAAGGAAGAGGAGATGTTCAGGGGGTCTATATAAGCAGAAGAAAAATAGATTTCTTATGAAATATGGAATGAAAGCATACGAAACATCTGTGGGATAAATAACAAAAGTATTGATGGGTTGGTGGGTCAGCCCATGGTGTGTTTAGAAGATGAGATGAAGAGAGACCCAGTTGCTAATCAGACTCATCAAAAGTTGTGTTAGATCTTTAGCAGAATGTAATTTTCAGATGATCCTTTTTTGTTCTCATTTTAAGAAAAGTCCAAAAAGCTTCCATAATTGTAAATAACCAGAGTACATTATATTTCCTAGGTGTAAACCAGCATGAGGCCACATTGACCTTCAGGTACAACAGAGGCAAAAAGATTTTGACCAGTGATGTCCAGATTCCAGATATTGATGTTGACTTTGGGACAAACTTCAAAATTATTGATGAATCCATTCCTGGGAAGAAAGCATACACCTTTGACTTAGACATCAACAACAAGAAGATTACAGAAGTTTCTCTTACTGGCCAGATAAGGTAACTCAGTAAAACATTTAGAATTTTACAGATATCTTTGATAAAGTTTAATTGGATGTAAAAAATGTGGGGAAATTTTATCTTATTTCTGAGAAATTTCTTAAATACAGAGACAGATAAACTTGCTGTTGAAATCACATTTTAAAAACTTTAAAGTATTTTATTTGTAATGCGTCAAATGCATACATATAACACATTGATTGATCTTTCCTACTATATATATATTTAAAATTTGTATTGAAAGTTCCTTGAGATGGTTCTTCCATGTTTGCACACACATGACTACAAGAATGCATTGTACTACTGTTATTGCAGGTGTGATAATCCAAGGATATAAACAAGGCAAGGTTTGTTCAGAAGCATTATCTTTCACTGGATATGCTTGGCTCTAAAAAAAGTTATTACATCTCCCCATGAAGAAATCTAATGGCACTCAGTAAGAAACAAAACCAAAAATAACTGAGAGCTTCCTGTAAAAATTCCCACGCTTCTTGATGAGAATATTTCCGGGAACATCTACAGGGGAGCTAGCAAAAATGTTCAGCCTGCCAGGGTTTCTAAAATTGTCTGCCTCACAAGCCCGTAGTGAAATGGGCTGATCACATTCTTTAATAAACCTCAATCTTCCATGGAATTCTGTGATCTTGATGGTGCCCCAGGGAGTCTTTGTCTTTGCTGTTCATGTAGAATTGCCTCTGATATCAGTGGGAGCTTTGGACAGATGTCAGGGATCTCAATTCCCTTTCATTTGCACTAACATAACATTAGAAGTTTTCTCGAGTCAACAAAGTTACAGAGATATAAAATAAATGAGTATAAAGAAAAATGAAGCCCACTGGCCTAATATATTTTGCCAAGTGTTTTGTTTCTATATGATTCATTGCCACAGTCTGTATCCTGAATAGAGAATTCAGCTTGAGTAAGGCATCTAGAATTTGGTTCAGTTACAACTTTACCAGGACAGGTATATATTCCCATCATTTTCACTCCTATGAAACTAACACAGACTCATTACTGTATCTGCACAGTAGCATTATAATAGTCTACTTAGGATTTTCCAAAGTAGCTAGCAGAAGCTGAAAATATTGAATTGGAACAGTGTTTACAAGCTTGATTCAAACTGACTTTTTTATAACACCTTTTATGCCTTTGCTATAGATTTAAATGCTGAAATTGCTCCTTAAAAATACAATTAAATATTTTTTATTCACATTCATTTTTTCTTTCACAGATATGCTGGAGTGGAAGAGGCAATATTAAGAGGCTTCATTTCTTTTCCTCGTCTGGGAACTGAACTTAAAAGTGAAGCATGGGTTAATTATTCACCAAACAAAGCATATTTTCAGATCAGCTCAGCTGCAATAATTCGTGACAACTTAATTTCAAAAAGAGTTCTTTTCAGATATGGTAGGGGCAAAAACATGATCCACATACATAACCTGTAAATTTAAGCATCTTTTTACATTAACATCTCAAAATAAGAATGTTAGTAATTTTACCCTTTTCTTTTAAATTTATGATTTTTAGATGCTGAGAAAATTGAGCTAGAGTGGAATTCAGGCATCAGTGCTGCTGTGAAAAAACTGTCTTCTGCCTTCCCAGTTGACTTTTCAGACTACTCAAAAACCCTGGAGAAGCATGCCAATGAACTTCTGGATCGGAAAGTGGCTCATACAGATATGACACTGCGACATATCGTGTCACAATTTATCGTGGTATGGTTTTCAACCTGCAGTAGATATTACAGCTCCAGTACATAGCCCTGAGGAATTCCTGCCTCCCTCATGAAAGCCAGAATAAGAACTACTTGTAAAATCACTCTTCAGATTGAATAAGCAGTGTATTTTTTGCTTTGATAGGACAAGTCACTTCAGCAGATACCTAGACCCCAGTATTTGGGTAGTTCAAATAAGTTTCAGATAACTTCACTGGGAAGTCCTAAAACACTTTATTTACTTTAAAAAAACTTTTCTCCTCATTGCAGGCAACCAACACCTGGCTGCAAAAGACATCAAAAGGTGTCCCTTATGCCCAGACTCTGCAAGACAAACTGAGTGCACTGCAGGAAATGAACATTCAGAAACTTAACCTGCCTGCTATCACCATTCCTGAAGAACTTTTCCTGAGAAGGTAAGGAATGAATTTGGGATAGTGAAACGGGAAACTGAAAATAGATATTTGTTCACATTTTAGCATTATTTTATTTTACTTTGATTTTGTAAAACAGCATGGAATTGCTGTAAACATTAGCATAAAATTTGCATCAAAATTTGATGCTAATAATATAGCATGCTAATAATAATAACAAAGAACTTTAAGGTCAGAGAAATTAAATTATATGGAGGAATTGATGCACATATTTAATACGGATTTGACTTCATGTAGTATGTGGATAGATCCCAGAGTATTGTATTATATTATTAGGCATACTGAATAAAAATACAGCATACAACAGTCTTTAAGCCACAGAACTACTGAAGCCATGTTTCTCATAGATTTGTGTCCTACATCCCTGCAGACAGTTTGGCCATAGCTCTCATAGCTCTACATTTTCTTGTTGGACAGTTATTCCCATTCCCCTACACGTATTGGTCAGCCTCCACCAGTAGAGCAGCCTGACCTCCTCCCATGCCTGACGTGCTCAGAGAGAAACTGTACACATATGGACTGGATGCTTGCACTACTTTGGTCCCATCTTTTCTACCCAATAGTTTCACAAGACTTGTATGAATGTCATTACCCTTCTGTCAAATTTCATAGAAATGAAATGCTGAAATGAATGTAAAAGACAACAGAGGCTAATGTTCGTTTGAATTCCAAAAACAAATGGAGAAGAGTCTTGAATTTTGTATCTCTTAGATCTGTTTTTCCATGAATTATCTTTCATTGTGCAATATGATATTGTGTGTTAATGACACATGTCTCTATTGCTGCCATTGTGCTCCTGAGCTAAGTATAAGCAAGGAAGAAACTATTTTCTTCTCCTAGGTTGTTATCATCTGTGTTAATAATAATAATAGGGATTGACTGCTCTTTTATGTAGCTTTTTAAATCTTTTGATGTAAAGGATCAAATTTCAGAAGAGTTTGTTTAATTTTCATCTTGGGATGTAGCTCTAAGTGTAAAAATTCAAGATTTTGCAATATGAAAGACCAGTCAGAGAAACAAGAAAAGTATCTTTGCCAGCTTATTGTTCATTCAGAAATTAAGGCCAAATTTCCTTCTGTTTTGCCTTTTCCTAACTACACTTTTTTGGCCAATGATCCATTTTCCAGTCCTATTTCCTGGTCACATGCTAAGATTTTTATTTCCTTTTTTTCAGAATAAGAAAAAATGCTGAATATTTGAATTAAACTTTTGAAATGCTTATAATGAGAAAGATAGATGAATTCTTACTTTAAGGTTCTTGTCTAAACATAACACTAATATGATTTCATGCATTTCTATAAGAATACATCACTTTTTCAAAAAACATAATTGCCTTTTTCTGGTACTCAGCATCCCACAAGTGTGCCAGTGATTTTTGAAGGATTTTTTTTTTACTTTACCTACAAGTCCCTTTGTTTATGAAATGAGAGGAAAAAAGATTGAAACAATTCCCTGATACCAAAAGTACTTTCAATAAATTCTGATGAATGAGTGCTTGAAAATGTTGATATTAATGTTTGATCATTACACTCCTCTCTAAAACTAAAGTCAAGACATTGATATAAACATGTAGGTAAGCTCAGTATCATGGGCAGAGGAGGAAATCATGAAAAGTCCTGTATATGCCTTATGAACTTAGCTTCTAACAGAGTTGTCTTTATTTTCCAGTGAAGGCCGGGTCAGATACAGCTTAAATGAAAACAGTTTTGTAATTGATATTCCACTGCCGTTTGCGGGGAGATCATCGGATGAGATACGGATGCCAAAGACTGTAAAAACACCTCCCCTGGTAGTGGAGTCCATGGGAATAAATGTGCCATCTCAGGAATACAGAATCCCAACATTTACTGTTCCCAAATCCTATCCTTTCCGTGTGCCTTTGCTGGGGAAGTTACAGGTCTCTGCTCACGTGTACAGCAACTATTACAACTGGAGTGCCGAGTGCACCGTGACGAACAGCACCACGGAGCGAGCGAGCGGCCTGAAAGCCACCTACAGCACACACGCTGATTCAGTCCTTGAGCTGCTGGCCTACAGTGTCAAAGGTAAGAATGTTTGCTAATACTGCAGTGTTTGCAAACCTACTTTAATTATTTTATGTCCCTTGTATCAGGTACAGTACGCTCGTTTGCCTGCACTCATTTAAAGACAGGGGTTGCATGATCTTCCAGTCACTTTCCCTTAGATTTTAAAGATATTATGTGTGTCTGTATATTCAGCCACTGAAGGTGAAGTCAGTTTAATTCAGTAAAGACTTTTAGAGTCCATATTTTCCTGGATATTCCTTGCTGGAGAAAATGTCCTTCAAAACATTGATTCTACAAATGCATAATTCTACAAACATTTGTGCAGCTGATAAGTAAATTGTTTTTCAAATCAGGCATGCAAGTGTATGCGTAGGTATGCCCACAATTTATTTCTCAGTCTATTAATATGTTTATATATATATATAAATGTCTTATCTTTTTTTTTTCTTACCATATATTGCCAAAAAGTGGTATTTTTAAGTTAATTCCCCTAAAATTGCATTTGGGTTCTCAAATTTCAAATGGACAACCTGACTTCATTTTCTTCTTAATTTAAGTTTAAATAATGACATCATTTTATGTCATTTTACATTATTATATTCAGTGGAGTAGTGTAGAAACATCATTTATTTGTATTTCAAAACTTTAGCTTCAAATATCAAAATAGTAGCCATTTTTTCAGAAATAGTCAGTACTTACCAAAGCATTTAGGCTTTTAAATCAAAATAGTATAACAGTAATTGCAATTCAATCAGTAGCATAGAAGTTCAGTGGCATCAGACAAGTTCTCAAAGATGAAAATATATAGACACACTTGCCTTTTTTTCTCTTTTTTCCTATTTCAGGTTCTGGAGAAGCATCATATAACAGAAATGGATTCATCTGTGCATATGAAAATCACCTGAAGCACAGAGTCTTAACATCAGCTTTTAAGCTGTCTGGCAGAAAGAATTATGAACCTATTCCTGTTGCAAACTACACCTTATCACTTACAGCATCAAGTACTCTGGGTCCTCAGCTTTCATTTTCCAGTGATATTGTTTCTGAAAAGATAAATAACATGAATACCAATCACATCAAAACAGAAGGGCAGCTGGAAGTGGCTTCAGTGTTTGCAAGAAGTGTTCACACTCTGTCTACCACATACAATGAAAAGAGAAGGGTTTTAGAAGGAAAATCAAATCTGAGGCTGGATTCTTCTTATCTTCAGGCTACCAATCAGATATCTGGCAGATACAGTGATAGTTCATTTTCTGTTACTTCAGTTTCTGATGTACAAAATGGGCTATTAAAGAACACAGCTTCACTGAAGTTTGAAAACAGCCAGCTGAAAATGTCATCTGAAACCAATGGGAGGTATCGACATACTACAGGTGTCAACAAACTTGAAATAATTTTGTCAGAGAAGATGGCAGGACTTCGATCTGAATACCAAGCTACTTACAAGCAAATCCAGTATTTTGCCTTGTTTGCAGGTTCCCTCAATTCCCAGGATCTTGTTTTCAACACTGATATCTCCCTGACTGATCAGAAGAATCGAGCTGCACATAAATCATCACTCAATATCAATCGGTATGGTCTAGCCAGCAGTGCAACCACCAACATGCAGTTTAGTCCCTTGGCAATGCAGAGTGAAATAAATGCCAAGCTCGACACTGCTGGAGGCTCCATGTCACTGTCCTCTTCCGGGCGCTATGGGAAAAACAATGCAAAATTCAACGTAGGTGGAAGAGTGAGCCTAACAGAAGTAACGCTGGGAAGTGAATATCAGAGCACGGTTCTGGGTATGGACAGCAAGCATGTTTTAAACTTCAGAGTTAATAAAGAAGGACTCAAGTTCTCAAATAATTTGCAGGGATCTTTTAAAGAGATTAAGTTGGAGCACACAAATGATTTGAATATTCCAGGCTTGTCCTTAACATATGTTTCAAAATTAGACAACAGTTTCAGCTTTGACAAGTTCCACAAACATGTTTTTGACCTTCAATTGGAGCCCAGCTCACTAACAGCTAAACTGAGCAATAATCTTAAATACAGTAAAACAGAAGTTTCCAACAAAGCAGAACTCCTTCTCGAGCCTCTGAATATGAACTTGGGTGGCAATGTCAGAGGAGCCCATGGAGCAGATGAAATAAAGCACACCTACACCCTTACATGTGCTGGTCTAACTGCAGACTTGAAAACAGACACCGTGGCAAACATTCAAGGTGCAGCAGTGAGTCACAGAGTTCATCTGGATGTGGCAGGACTTTCTTCTTCAGTTACCATGAACACAAACTGTGATTCCAAACCTCTCCGTTTCAGCAATGCTGTGCGCTCCACTGTGGCTCCATTTGTCATCACAGCTGATGTTCACACCAATGCTAATGGAAAGCTGGTTGCTGTGGGTGAACACACAGGAGACTTATACAGCAAATTCCTGCTTAAAGCAGAGCCTCTCGCTTTCACTTTCTCCCATGATTACAGAGGCTCTACCAGCCATAGCTTGAAGTCTAGAGAAAAGTACACTACGCTGCTTGACAACAAAGTTCATATGCTTTTTACTCCATCAGAGCAGTCAAGTGCTTGGAAATTGAAAAGTCAGCTAAACAATAATGTATATTCACAAGATTTCAGTGCTTACAATAAGGCAGAAAAGATCGGTGTGGAACTTAATGGAAGAGCTTTAGCAGATCTCTCTATAATGGACACATCAGTCATACTACCATTAACAAATGAAGAAGTTAATTTAATTGATGTATTTGGTCTCAGGAACAGCATATCAGAGCCTCAAGAATTCAGCATCTCTGGCTTTGTTAAGTATGACAAAAATAAAGATATGCATTTTATTAGACTACCCCTCTTGGAAAATTTGCCAGTTTACTTTGAAAAACTCAGAGGCACCATTCTATCCACACTGCAGGGGATACAACGTTACCTGAAGAACATAGATATTGAACAACACATGAAAAAATACAAGGCAACTTTGAACAAACTACCACAGGACATTAACGATTACATGGACAAATTGGATATCAAAGGCAAAGTTAGCAGCATGAAAACAAATTTTGCTGCTTTCACAAAGGACTACACAATAACATCTGATGATCTCCAGATTATGCTGGAAAAAGCCATGGACAATCTTCAAGAAATACTATCTCAGCTGCAGATCTATCTGATAGAAGTTGGACAATACATCAAAGACTGTTATGAGCAGTACGACATTAAAGCACTTATTTCACAGCTTCTTGATCAAATAGTTGAAGCAATGACAACTCTAGATAACAAATATCAGGTAAGAACGACTGTAATCAACATCATTGAAAAATTACGGGTTTTTTTCCAACAATATGATCTTAACAAAATCAGAAGCAGCACTTTGACTTGGATTAAAAATGTTGATGATGAATATGGGATTACAGCTAAAATACAAGAAAACCTAGAACTACTCAAGATTCAGATTCAGAATATTGATGTCAGAAGCATTGCGGAAAATTTGAAACAACAGATTAAAGCATTTGATCCTAAAGAATGTTTAGAAAAATTTAAGCAATCTTTGCCAATCAAAAAAATTAATGAAATTCTTGAACAAATCAAAGACTTTATTCTAAATTGGATAGAGGAATATGAATTATCTGAGAAGATCAGTGCTTTCCGTGGTCAAATGCACAAATTGATTGTAAAATATGAAATTGATAAGCAGATATATTTTTTAATTGACAGAATGATAGAACTGCTTAAAACGTACAGAATAAAAGAAACTGTCCAGAAACTGACCCTCTACCTGCAAAACACTGATGTGAAGTCATGCTTTGATAAAGTTGTTGCTTTTGTTGATGATGCTGTCAAGAAAGTGCAAACCTTTGATTATGAAAAGATGATAAAGCAAGTCAACAAGTTCCTTGACATGGTTATTAAAAAACTCAAGGCTTTTGACTATGACCAATTTGTAGATGACACAAATAAAAAAATTCGAGAAGTGACCCAGAAAATAAATGAGGAACTCAGAAATCTAGAACTTCCACAGAAAGCAGAAGCACTGAAACAGTATATAAGAGATTTTAGATCTGTGATTTCAAAATACATGGAACAACTAAAGGACACGAAGCTTGCTGCAGTAATTAACTGGCTCAGGGAGCTCATAGACTCAACAACATTTGCTAATCTCAAAGCCAAGGTAAATGAACATCTGGAAGACCTGCGAGAGAGGATTTCTGAAATGGATATTTCCCAGGAATTCCAGTGGTGTCTTCAGAAGATAAGCCAATTCTACAATTCTGTTGTCATATACATTTCTGACCAATGGAACACAGCTTTCAAAAAAATCACCGTGTTGGCTGAAGAATATGATCTAAAAAATTGGGCTGAAAATTTAAAACAGTTTGTTGAAACTGGATTTAAAGTCCCTGAAATCAGGCTGGTTGTAGTCACTATACCTGCCTTTGAGGTTAGTCTCCGAAGTCTTCGGGAAGCAACGTTTCAAACACCAGAATTCATTGTCCCACTCACTGATCTCCGTATCCCCTCCTATGAGATCAATATTAAGACATTAAAGGACATGAAAATCCCAATGAAATTTACTACCCCAGAATTTAAAATTCTAAATACCTTTCAAATTCCTTCCTTCACAATTGACTTGATTGAAGTTAAGCTACTGATTGTGAGAACAATAGACAGATTAATGTCTGCAGAATTTCAGTTACCATCTTTTGATGTGTATTTGAAAGATCTTAAGATGAGAGATATGCCTTTTTCTGACATTTCTTTCCCAGAAATACAAATGCCTCAGTTTCAAATACCAGAATTATTGATTCCAAAGCTAAATCTAAATGAGCTCCAGATTCCTAACATGAAGATACCAGAGTTTCAGCTCCCACATATCCCACATACTGTGACTGTCCCTACATTTGGAAAATTGTCTGGTGCTTTCAGAATCACCTCTCCATTTTTCGCACTGTCTACACAAGCTGAGCTTCGTAATACCACAACATCTGCAAACAGTCCAGAATTTGTTACCTCCGTTTCAGCTCAAACAACATCCAAATTAGACTTCCTAGTTTTTAGTCTTGTTGCAGATTCACGTCTCCTGGCCCCTAACATGAAGCAGCTGAACCTTAAAAATGCCATGAAAGTCAACCATATGTTCCTTAAAGTTGATCACACTAATGAACTGGTATTTTTAGGGACCTCGGTAGAAGGTGAAGCTGAAACTAGAGCAAACTTGCATACAAAGAAAAATTCAGTAGAACTACAGAATAATTTAATGGTCAAGCTGCAAAGAAAAATTTGGATGCAGAGTGGAATGGCATATTCTCACAGACTGAATATTCCACAAGCTGATTTCTCCAGCCAGGCCGACCTGGTCAATAACATGACAACAGAGGTAGAGGCAGGACACATATCATTTACCTCTGCTGGTAAAGGAAACTGGAAATGGGCTTCACCTAATTTCTCTGATGAAGGCACTCATGATTCACATGCCACTTTCAAGATTGAGGGCCCTAGTCTTACATTTTCTGCCAGCAACAGGATAAATGATAAGTACCTGAAAGTCAACCAAGCTATGAGATATGAATGTCATTCCTTAATGTCTGCAGCACTTCAGATTCAGTCTGAAATTGAGTCACAGCGTGTGGGACGTAGCCTTCTAAATGTGAAAGGCACAGGAGAGCTTCTAGGAATGAAAGTAGAATTAACAGGTTCTCACAATGCTCGGCTCCATGGACGGATTACTGGAACTGTAAATAATGTGCTTTCCTTCTTGACAAACCCTTCTGAAATTCGTCTTTCAACAAACAACGATGGAAATGTGAAAATCAGCTTCCCAATGAAACTGACTGGCAAAATTGACTTCCTGAATAACTATGGGTTTGCCCTCAGTACTTCCGTTCAGCAGGTCAACTGGCAGGCTACTGGTAGATTCAATCAGTACAGATATTCCCATAATATGTCTGCTGGCAACAATGATGACAGAATTGAAGCTCATATCGAAATGAATGGGGATGCCAACCTGGACTTCCTAAACATTCCTCTAAGCATTCCTCAGATTCAGATTCCCTACACTGGCATCAAAACTCCTCAGCTGAAAGATTATTCACTGTGGGAACAGGTAGGCCTGAAGGAATTACTGAAGACAACAAGACAATCCTTTGATTTAAATTTGAATGCTCAGTATGAGAAAAACAAAGACACGCATGCAATCCCACTTCCTTTAGCAAAAGTGCATGAAGTACTTAATAAAAATATCCTTTTATTCAACAAGCATTTTGAGAAAGGGAGAAATGCAGCTTTAGATTTTCTCACAAAATCATATAATGAAGCCAAAACAAAACTGGACAAATACAAAATACAAACATCGCTGAACAAAATACCACGGACCCTCAAGATTCCAGGATACACCATTCCAATTGTGAATATTGAAGTTTCTCCTTTCACTGCTGAGATGCCAGCCTTTGGTTTCACGCTTCCAAAAGAAATAAGCACAAGAGGATTCACAGTCCCAATAATTGGCTTTTCAGTTCCATCTTACACACTAGTTGTACCTTCTTTTGAGCTTCCAGTCCTTCATATCCCCCAGGATCTACGCACTCTGAAGCTTCCTAGATTCAGAATCAACAGCTCAGCAAACAACATCTTAGTTCCTGCCATGGGTAACATTACATATGACTTCTCATTTAAATCCAGTGTAATCACTTTCACTGCAAATGCTGGGCTGTTCAATCAGTCAGATATTGTTGGACATCTCAGTGTCTCATCCTCTTCTGTCATTGAGGCTCTGCAATTTAAGCTGGATGGTTCAACAAGTTTGACAAGAAAAAGAGGGTTGAAGCTGGCCACAGCATTGTCCCTGAGTAATAACAAATATCTGGGAGGAAACCATGATAGCACTATCACTCTCTTAAGGAGGATCATGGAAGCTTCCGTGGCAACAAATATAGAAGTTGACACACCAGTTTTAAAAATGAATTTCAGCCAAGAGCTTTCTGGAAATACGAAATCTAAACCCACTGTTTCCTCAGGGATAAAACTAACGTATGATTTAACTACTCTCAAATATGGTACCAGTGCTACGGGAGAAATTGCTCACAAATTTGCTTTAGAGAGCCTTACATATTACATATCAGTAGAATCTTCCACAACTGGGAATATTGATGGAGTACTTTACACTGGAAATGCATTTTCTGGAAGTTTAGAACATGAGGCAAATGCCTATTTGAATGCTAATGGAGCTCGGTCATCCCTCAAGTTCGAGGCCCACTCTAAAGCAGATGGACTCTGGATCATGGAAATCAAAGAATTACTTGCAGTTGAAGCATCTACCCGTCGTATTTATGCAGTCTGGGAGCACAATGGGAAGAATTATGCACAATGTGCATCTCGTGAACTATGCACAGGGACTCAGAGATGCAAAGCAACCTTAGAGTTGGCTCCTTGGGATGTATCAGCAGATCTTCAGATTCAAGCCATTCAGCCAAATCCCTACCTGGGCACGGCATCAGTTAATGAGGTCATTGTAGTGAAAATCAGTCCTGCAAACCAGAAAGCTAGCTGGAAGGGTGAAGGCCAAATTCACTCACTATCTCTCAGTCATGATATGCAGTTATCAAATGAAAAATCAAAGGCAATGTTTTTAATTTCTGGATCTTTGGAAGGATACATGGACTTCCTCAAAGTCATCAAGTGCCCCATTTCTGAGAAGAGCTTATGGGATATTTTGAAGCTGGACGTCACTACCAGTGCTGACAGAAAACAGCACTTGAATGGCTCGGTACTCCTCGTGTACACAAAGAGTGAGGATGGTTACTTTTTCCCCATACCTGTGAATAAGCTGACTGATGGCTTCACTGTCACTATTCCTGGGTTACACCTAAAGGCTCCAAGCCCAGTCCTCAGCACTCCAGAGTTCAACCTTCCCTTCACCACTCTCCAGGTCCCAGCATACAGCGTTGACTTGCGCAACATAAAAATTCCACAGACACTAAGCACAATGCCATTTGATGTCCAATTACCCACACTACCAAAGCTAAGATTCCCCAAAGTGGATGTAGGAGCAAATTATATTACATTAGAAGAATATAAAATGCCATTTTTTGAGGTGACAATACCTGAATACCAAATAACTATGTCTCAATTCACTTTACCAAAGAGTGTTTCATTTGGCAGTTTCTCTGTAGATCTAGATGAAGTAGCTAATAAAATTGCAGATTTTGAAATGCCTACAATTACCATTCCTGAACAGAAAATTGAGATACCCCCTCTGAAAATATCCTTGCCTGCTGGAATTTACATCCCATCGTTTGGTGCCTTGACTGGATCTTTCAAAGTTGTTTCTCCTTTGTACAATGTCACCTGGAGAACAGACCTGACAAATAAGAAGGACTCTTTTGAACATTCCATTGACTCTACCTGCAGCTCAACACTGCAATTCCTGGAATATGACCTGAATGGTAAGACATTAAAATTCTGTACATCATGATTTTGGGGAAAAAAAATTATTGCAGACTAGGCTTTTTCAGATCTTTTTTCCCCGGGGCTTTTCATATGAAGGTGTTTCTGTCTATTTAGCAGTGATGTTAGATGACACTTCTTTTATCAGCAGTGGCATTTTTTCAGAAATTGCTATCTGTGTCTCAGTCACTCTGAAGTCCAATGACTGTATATATGTGTGTCATGTCCATGTTGAGATATAATGTGAATTTTAAAGCTCTCCAGTCAAACAAATGTTTTCATGTCTTTTTATTTGGGATATTATTGTTTCTTGAAGCATAATTTAACATATCTGTGAAATATCCCACCAATGGCCATCTAGCATTCTACTGGATGTCTTTTGCATATTTTGTTGATAATACAAACATTTGAAATATTTTTCACAGTTGTTTCAAACTACGAATATAAAGAAGGCGTGTTTGTTGTGAAGACAATTGGCAGCTTTTCACATCGTGACATGAGTGCAAACTACAAGGAAAATCTAACTATTAAAGGATTTGGGTAACGATTTGCAATAATAATATAATTTATAATAGACATAATTGCAAATGATGTGTTGTGCTTTGATCCCTAATGCCCCAGTGTGCTTTTCAGTAATTAAGAACCTGTATATTATTGGCTGTGTCCTTTTCTCCCTCAAGGTTACTTGAAAGCTGTTCCCTCTCAGCGTTTCTAGAACAGCTTTTCTCACCAGCCCCATGTCAAATAGCCACTGAGTCATAAACACAGTATTTTATAATCAGAGCAGTTCTAGATCTAACCATCGACATAGTTGAGTTTCTTCCCAGTGGATCCCTTTGTCACCACAAGCCACGACAGAGTAATTTTTACTCACAAGTGCCCACACTAGGGATTAGACTTGACTCCCACTGCCTGTTTCAACCTGCAAGTGTTTTGTTGATACATCCAAGGGACAGAATCAGTGAAGGCAAGTACAAATGCAGATAAACAGTAGTGCCTATGCTTGTGTTGGTGGAAAAATTGCAGTCAGTTTGTAGAAATCTATAGAAAGCTGACAGTGGTACTGCTACAGGTTTTGTTTTGCTGCTCTAATTTAATGAAAATTCACAACAGAGCTCAATATAGTTTTATCTAAAATTGGAAAATTGGAGTGACACAAAGTTTTGAATGTGTCAAGCTAAATTCTAAGAAATGTCGATAGTAAACCCTACATTGTCTTTTCATCATAAAGGCATTGTTTACTTACATTTTTATATATATATGTATATAGGAATGAAATTATAGGTGATATTATGTTCAGACATGCAGCATTGGGCTTGTGCTTTCTCTATTGCTTCATAGCTGTGTATTTACTGTGGTTGCAGAGACCTGGAGGACACTATGTCACTAGACATCATCAGCCCAACTTTCACAGATGTTCATTTGCGTTACCAAGAGACTCAAAACAAATCATCTGGCTCAATATCCTCACCCTCAGCCGGGACCCTTGCTTATGTCATGGAAGTGGATGATGAAATTTTCCTTACCAGAGTTTACTACCAAACTCAGGTAAGCTTGATATGAGCAATAAAAAGCAAAACTGTTTGGTGTGGTCAGAGGAAAAATTCCCTTTTAAATTTTGTGTGTGTTTATTTTGAGATATAAATTAACCACCAAATAAAAATCATATTATCTGTAATAAAAGGTTTTATTTCCTACAATGGCTTTTCCAGTACTAAAAATAATATCTGTGTAAAGACGTGTTTTCAACTCCTTCACACTGTTATTTTTTCCATCTCCTATGGTCAAGAAGGCACACTCTCTGAAAGTGAAGAATATGCAAAGTCAGTTTTAGATAAGTTACCCATCAGGTTTTGTAGACAGCCATCAGGCTACTTAGAATTACTGTGTAAGTGACCATTACAGGAATAAGGGAACTAGAAGAGGTCAGACCATCTGTGAAGTGTCTTTTTTAATCCATTGATATGTTACACATTGATATGTTACATGCTCTTATTATTGTCATACTACAATAATTTCAGAATTAAAATCTTACCTTCCAAAATTATATACTAATTTAGGGATCACAAGCAATTCATAATTCACTATTTATTATAAAAATGGTAAAACTATACATGTAAATATATTCTCATTTGAAGATTTATTAACTACTCTGAGTAGCTGTCTAAATTGTCTTGTTTATTTAAATGATTACAAAATTAAATCCTTTAATATTTTCATAAGAAAAATATGCTTTTTTAATTCCCTTTAATTGATTTCAGGAATAAGTAGAAGGCTCATTTTCCCAAGTAATTAACCTGCATTATGAGACATGATAGACATTTAATACAAAGGAAGGAAAAATCTTATTTGCAGTCAGATATTAAAGACCAGACTAACTTATGTTCTAGTCTTGCTCTTTGAAGAAGCTCGAAGTAGCTTGCTACAAGATAATTTCTTCCAAAATAAGCTTTGAGGAGGAGAGCAAACAGACAGCAACAGACAGTGGACAAAAAATTGGAGAGTGCTTGCCTTAATATATGATAAAATTAAACATGCAACAATGAGAATGTTGAAATATGCTCATAAATAATATTGGAGTTTTCTTACTCTGTTTTGTATTTTCAGTCTGCTCCCCAGAAGGACATTGATGTACTAAAAGGTGAGATATCCTTCAAGGATCCTGACCAGATTCAAATGAAATTCAACTGGGATGAGGATGCTGCCAAAGATTTGCTGCTGGGTCTGAAAGAAAGAGTGCCTAAAATGACAAATGCAGTCTATAGGTATGTTAATCGGTACCATAAGGAGTATACAGGACTGGAAATTGGTGCTGCCACCTTAAAGATGAAGAATATAATGCAGAATAATGCTGAAAAAGCATACGCTTTTGCTGCAAATCAAATAGATGAGATAGATGCTCAGCTTCGCACAGCCGCCAATGAGGCCTCTGACAAATACCAGGAGCTCAAGTTCAAAGCTAAACGGCTTTATCGAAGAGCAGCAGATCAGGCTGAACAGTTGGACTATCAGAGAATAAAAGCAAAACTTTTGGATATTTTAATTGACATAATAGAAGAGTACCACCAGAAAATAAAACATGTAATTGACTCAGCCACTGAATTCCTGAAAACCACAAAATTTCAGGTCCCTGGGCTGTCTGAAAAGTACAGTGGTGCAGAGATATACCTCATGACTACAGAGAAGGTAGCAAAAACTGCTGATGTATGCCTTTCAAAACTTCAGGAGTACTTTGATGCCTTGATTGCAGCTATCAATGAGCTGGAAGTCAGACTTCCTGCTTCTGAAACAATTCTTAGAGGCCGTAATGTACTTGATCAAATTAAAGAAATGCTGAAAGATTTGCAGAACAAAATCAGGCAGACATTTACTGCTCTTCAGGAAGCTGACTTTGCAGGAAGGCTGAAGCAACTGAAACAAACAGTGCAGCAAGTTTTTCAGAAGGTAGAAGAAATGATTAGAAGCTTGCAATCCAAAACTTTTGAAGACATCAAAGTCCAAACACAACAACTGTACAAAGAGGCAATGGCTTCAGACTTTGCCCAGAAGCTGAAATCTTTGACCAAAGATGTTAAAAAATACATTTCTCAGTTCAAAGATTTTAGCCAGAAGACATTCCAGGACCTTTCAGAAAAGCTGCACCAGCTGCTCCTCTATGTAAAGTCATTGCAGGAGGAATATTTTGATCCAACTACTCTTGGATTGTCAGTGAAATACTATGAGGTGGAAGACAAGGTACTGAAATGGCTGAAGAACATCATAGATCTTCTCGTGGATTGGCACAACCAGTGCGTTGGAGATCTTGCTGGCATTGTTACACGGCTGACAGACCAAGTAAGAGAATTGGTGGAAATCTACAGTCAGGAATATTATGACCTTATAACTGATATTGAAGGAAAAGGAAAACAGAAGATCATTGAACTCTCATCTGCTGCTCAGGAAAAGATTCGATATTGGTCTGCAGCTGCTAAGAGGAAAATCGAGGAACATAACAAGCAACTCAAAGAAAAACTCCGGGAGATCTATGGGCAGCTTAGCCAGTCCCAAGAAAAGCTAATCAGTGAAGCTAAAAGGTTAATTGATCTAGCTATAGAAAATTACTCTGCTTTCCTGCAATATATCTCAGAGCTTCTTCGCTGGCTTGAGCAAATAACAGCTGAGAGCATAAAGCCATATGTAGCTGTTCATCAAGGAGAGCTTAGAATACAGGTGCCCATGTGACTGGCAGTCCCTTTACCAAATGCTCCAAAAAAACAAACAGGCACTCAGGAATAAAGTGGAAATGACACACACAGTGATTCAGCAAGGCATTGACAAAGGCTCCAGGAAATGAAAAGAAATGCAACACTTCAGTGATGAACAACTTGACACTGAGCAAGTGAGTCCTCAGGAGATTATGGAGAATATGAACACCTGAACAGGCCGAAGAGAAGTAACAAGTTTCTACCAAAATGTATTTAAATGTAACAGCAATCAGCATACTGGGGCTTCAGGTAGATATGTTTGAATCTGAATTTGTAAATGAAAACTTAATAATCTACACTAGGTTATTTTAATAAGCTTAATAAGCCAATAAATGAGTTCTTTATTACTTTTTTTGTGTCATTCATTACAACTACTTTTACTTGGAGCATATGGCTTAATCCAACAATTTTCAAGGTCAATGGGAAGTCTTTTCTTTGATTTCACAGTATGTTGGATCAAGTTAATAATGTGCAATGCATATTGTAAATAGTCACAAAAGCTATGGAATACATAGTATAAACAGGTTTTAAGGTAAAGGTCACATTCATAAGCCAGTTGAAGGAAGACTTAGAAACACATCTAATTCCCAGCATAGAAATACCTTCCTAGATAAGTAAGGAAAAAAAATGTATAAAAGCATTAATTATAATATTATAAATTCTGAAAATGGCACCAAAAATTGGAAATTAACATAGAAATATGAACATATGTAGAAATAAGACTCCTGGAAAATTTCAGATAATAATACAAAGGTTTTATTAATAAAAAATTAATTTATGACTCTGTCAGTTTTCAGACAACTATACCAAGAATTTTATATGAGTTTTCTTTCTACTGGCTAATTTATATTTCAGAAATACAGGGTTTTCTCCCTTTTTTCCCCATGATATTTCTGGTTTCACTTTAAATTGTATATGTTTTACTTATTATGAGTTTAGTCAAGTGTCAAAGTTTCACTGACATTACTGTGTACGTTGAGAGTCAAAAAGTTTTCCCCTGCTAGGTTGTAGCCTAGACCATTTAAATTAATTTGAAATTTAAAGATGAATTTAAAGCATGTTGAAGATGCCTCTCAAAATAAGGCAATTTTTAAGTGGAAAATATGTTGACCTGCAAAGGTGTACTATAGAGACAGTCCTAGAGAAATGCTTGCTCAGGCTGAAATAATGTTGCCTCTTTGAGAATAAACTTTTTCACAAACAACACTAGAAAGTTTGTCCACATGTCTGTTTTGATACAATCAGTTTACTCTGTAATATGTTCATTGCTTTTACATTAAAGGGAAAAGAGAGAATCTGTTTTCATTCCATGGAATGATGGAGTACATATGTGAAGTGACATGAAGTCTTTGATATCCCTATTGATAGATAATATTTTTACCTGAGTAACTTTGCCAGTAATGATTCTTATCAGATAAGCTACTTTAACCCTGAAATTAGAATCTCACAAACATGATTATATACACACACCTATCTATCTGTCTGGATATCACTTAGAAAGTAAGGTAAATCCATTTTCTCTTCAGAACTTTCAGCCATCACAATTACAGCAAATGTTCTCAGAATAAGAGATAGAATAGTCCCCTGTGAACTATAAAATAAGTTTTGATTCTGAATAGAACGAAACTGCATATGTCGCCCTGCCTGGAGGAACCAAAAATCCCTGTTTGCATGTTCTACTGAGCACCCCAGTAAAAAAGATGTTGGCTGCATAGCCCTTTCACCTTCATTCACAGGGAAACTGAAGCCTATGGGTCATCTGATCTTTATTGGATGTCAGATTGCACAACTCATTTCCCTGAATTTCACAAATATTTAAGCACAACCAGATTTCTCAGACGCTGCCTGATTGTTGCTTCCCTTCGTCATGACAAACAGCCCTGTGAAACAAAGGAAAATAAAATAAATTATAATAGTTATGGGAGATGAGAGATTCAAATTTTTTTCTTTTGTTTCCCCCCTCATGCCTGTCTACTTCTGTCCATCATCCACCATTCTTGGAAGGATTATAAATGCTGAAAAATAATTTACTCATAAGGAATGGGTTAACTGAATAATAAATATGCCAAATAGTATAAATACTAGCGCTTATTGGCAAGAGTGAAGCTTCCCAAGAGCAAACACAATAGTTTGCACACTGAACTGTGGTTAGAGGTTAGAGGACACTTCCAAGTCTCAGAGCAGCATTGCTGCCAATTGGATTAAAGCTCTCAGTCCTGTAATCGATGTGCCATCTTGCAGTCATCCCACAGTTGGTCTGGGGAGGGCCTGGAAGCAGAACATTGCTCTCAAAATTGATCTTACTGGAACTTACCTGTTTGGTAAATCCCCACACCAGAGAGGTCATCTCAAGCACCCGTCTGGAGCTCAGGCAATATTTTGGGACAGGAAGAGGTTGTTTATGTTTATGTTTGTGTGTGTGCATCCCACAAGTGCATGCAACCAGGTGTCACTTTAATTTCCATTCCTTTTCCTGTTTTTTGGTTGTTGTTGCTATATTCTTTCAGAATCTAGCAAATTTTAGCCTTATTACCCATGTAGTAAATACAGAAATTTAGACAAAACCATGATTATTAAAACTGTGTTGCAATTTCGGAAATGTTTGCAATATAATAATATGTAATTTTATTAGTTCTATTTTGGCATCTTTTCATTCTAGTTTTTTATAATAGGAAATATTCTATTTCATTAAATTGTGTGGGAGATAACAGGGAATCAGCAACTATCTGGGGCTCAATGACACTGCTTCTTTTCTTTTTCTCAATAGTCTTCATCATCTTAATTCTCATAAATGTCAGAGGAGCTTTTATTTATAATTTACAACAGGTATCAGACATAGAGCAGAACTGGTTGTAAAAGTTTAATTACGTGAAACTTTTTAACAAGAAGTTGAGAGAACAATATGCCCTGCTCTAACTAAGTGATTGTAGAAATAACATTGACAAGAAACGTGTGTTCCTAAATGAAAAACTTTTGCAGACGCAGGACAGCAAAAATGTTCCAGAATTTTAGATTATGCAACCAACTAGAGCTGATCTTTTATTAAGTGATTTAAAATTATATGCATAGTTTGCTGCATATCCAGAGATTCTATACACTTATCCACATCCACACACACCATCATCCACCTCTGGCTCTAAATTGTGCTATTGATATTTTTAGAGTAACTGCCATTATGGCCTACTGATACCTTTCAAAATTTATATTAAAACATTTAGTTGTTCAGTAAGTGACACCAAAATTTGTACTACTCTTCTGCTGGCAGATTTACTGCCCAGGTGGGAAACCAGGATTTATTAAAGGCCATGAGGACATACAGAATTGCTTGTATTCCATTTCTACCCAGTCAAATCCTGGCCCAAATGAAATCGATAGCTAAATGTCTATTGGCCTCAGCAGGAGTAGGCTTTGGCCAGTTAGATGTATAATTTGAGAAGCACTCTGGGATCCTGTAGGACAAAGCTATTGTATTATCTATAAAAACCTACACAAAAATATCATTGAAAAAACATGCAGACAAGAAAATAAATCACTAACAAATTTGAGACAGATCAGAATGAAGCTTGCCTGTACAACATTAACCAGAATCTCTTTATAATTTTTTTCCCAGTATTACTTAGTATCACAGAGAAAGTCTGCTAAGGCCAAGAATTCTAAATTCTGGTCCCAGGCCTTAAACATAGAAATATACACATAGATCTCATCACCCTTTCCCTCATTTCATTATCCATTCAAGGCGTTAGGGGAAACTGGGACCTTACAGAATAAATATCTGTGTTGGATGTTTGCAAGACTCAACTGGACCAATTCCTGAACAACACGATCTGAATTAAAGCTTGCCTCTGTTTGGAGAAGTAGGTTGTACTAAAGACCTCCCAGAGTCCCCTACAACTTGAGTTACCTTGTGATTCTCTTGTGACTAAATTGATGCAGCTTTAGGTTGCCATTTCTAACACTGTACCTATCCTTTGGTAAATGGTTTATGAGCAATTGGGTGCATCATTATTGCAATATATCATTATATGTAGACAGAAAAGTTTCATGGTATCCCTGCATGTAAACATATCTTCATTCTGATTTCAACCATGAGACGTCTTAAAATTCTCTGAAGCATTCCAGAAATTGAAGCCTTCTCAGTTGGTTCTGCATCTTTCCTCTTCTATGCTTTTCATGTGAACGTACCAAACCATAGATGCTTTCCCAACATGCAGGAACTGATGTTTTGGTTCAGATCAGGTGCATCATGTTCTGACAGCATGATGGTAGCTGTTAGAAGAACAATATGCACATCTTCTCAGAGTGGAGAGAGGTCCTCTGCTAGGCTGGGCATAATAAGAGTGAGAGGATCAAGTACACGAGCAACAGATCCACTGCAAACTTGGGGAAGTAACAAAGGTCATGCAAAATGTCTACAACTCTGCATCTGTTGTGGAGAATTTGCCTGGTATTTGCTGTAAGCAGAGACCCACCACAAGTTATAACCTCATATTGATTTCCCAGCAAATTAATTCAAGATGACATGTTAAAAAACAATCTTGGATTTATGGATAAATCTATTAATCTACACCGCCTTTGGGACTCAAGGAGCAAGTTCTGGTCTCTGAACAAGTGATACGAACTAGCTCAAACATTATATAGCATATAGGAAATAGGACTTGGAACAACTCTCTGTTCAAGTGTCCAAGTTTCCTCTAAGAGTGAGCCAAAAGCCAAATGCAGCATAGGTGCCTGGGGGACATGAGTCTTGGTCTGAAGCAAGGAGTGAACCAAATGCACAGCAGAGAGAGCATGAAGAACGAAAGTATTCACTGCATCTACCAGACAAATGCCATGGTTAGATACTTAGAGGAGGCCACTGAGGTGCATAAAGATGGTCTTAATTAAGGCCATTCATGGGAAAAAGTATCAGACCTACAACTTTTTAAGTGCTGCCTGCCACTTCTATTACACTACTGAAAGAGGCTGGTTTCCTGGGTTTGTGGGCAACCTAGTTATTCTTACAGGGATAATATTCTGCTCTGGTTTCTGTGCAGCTTTGAGTAAGGATGGAAAGGAAACACTTAGCCTCCATATCACATTTTTCTTTCCCCACATTTTTCCTGCCACCACTACCTCTGCCACAGTTAAGATGTATTCCAATGTTGTTGCCAAGTAGAGGAAAAAAGTTAACATACTTGTTAATTTTGTAGTTTGCTATAATATATTTTCTGGTTTTTGCAATGACAAGAGGACTTTATTTCTTAAAAACTTGGTGGTGGTTTCATTCAGAGCTATTTTCTGTAAATAGTGTTTTATGGATGTTTTTGTATTCAGCTCTACCACTTCTCTGAAAGCAGTAGTAATTGTAGTTCTCTTGTTAGGTTTCATCTGCGGAAGGTTTTTGCCCTGGGACCCTCAGAAATCTCTTCATCTGCTAACATGTTGTTTTGTCACCAGTCTCATAATCAGCTCCACACAGTACCAATCAGTCACTCTGAAAGGTCATTTGTTTCTTTCCTTCTAATACCTGTAATATTCTTAAATTTTAAATTAGTGGCTCTCCTGGCTGGAAGTGAAGATCCAAAGCCAGTTACAAAATGTTATTAGGCCCCTACACTAATGTAACCAGATCAAACTTCTGCATTTAGTCAGAAACTCCCCATTTCCCAGGGATATGCTCGCTCCTTTACACTTCACAATCCCATTGAGACTGCATCATATTAAGCTGCTAAAAAGGAAGAGAAATGGAAAGGTGGTACCACTGTCTCCAAGGTTCAGTATAGGTGTTAATTTATTTCAAGAGTATTACCTTTGAATGTTCTCAAAAAGAAGCTGAATAAAAAAAAGCTCTCATCAACACCTAATACCTCTGTGTTGCATGACATTTTGCACTGACATTTCCCATTGTTAGCAGGCTGTTTATCTCTCCATAATGCTCTTTCTCTGTTGCTATATTTGTTTATTTAATAAGCCTTTGTTTTTCTCTATGGAAATGACTGGCTTATAACTCCTTACAAGCAATATGGACAGTTATGCAAAAGCATTTCATTTTAAATCTAAAGAACAGAAAAGCAGCCAAATCTGAAGGAACACACATCTCTCACACACAGCCCATATTCCAGCAGTACAAACCCCACAACGTCTCTCTCTCAGACACATCTGTCTATATGTGCAAACGTCCATGCAAACACACGCACATATACTATGTACATTACTGTCAAGTTAAAAGCCTAAAGTTAATCCTTAATCCTTAGGTCATCCCCTTCATTTCAGCACATTGAGCCAGCCAAGCCTTCCCAACATGCCTGTCAGCAGTAAGCTGATGTAACTCTTCCCACTCAGGACTCATTAATTCAGCAGTTTCACTAGTGGTGTTCCACCAGGTCCATCTTCCAAAACTTCAATTTTTGTTTAAACACAGAATCATAAAGTTATGGTTTTGGAGTCCAGAAGGGAGGCAGCTTTTCTTTTTTATGCACTCCAGAACTGAAACATATTGATGAATTCATTGCACAATTTTGTAAAGTGATACACTTGATCTTATTCAACAATGGCCAGTTCCTCCTCCAAAAGATTTGAACTTAAATTTTCCAATCCTTTTAGAAATACTATTTTTTAATAAAAATTTTGTTGATATTTTACTAGCCCAGTAATGACCTGATGACTTCTTTGTGGCTATGTGTATGTGTGTCATCTGCACTCTGTGTCATCCCTCTTCAAGTTTCCACTCAACATCACTATCTTTTTGCTTTTTACAAATCTACTTGATGTATGCCCCTTGCCTAACTTCCCTTAAGATGTGATATCCATTGAAGAGACAGGGTTAAGTTTTAACAGCTCACATTCTGTATTAGAACTGAGTTCCAGTTTTTTATCCGCTGCATCATTCATCCACCTCATTTTCTCATATATTAGTTTCCCATGAGTAAAATGGGAATTATCCTCATCAATGGAATTGTCAGAATGAAACTAACTCATGACCTGGAGATAATTTGGTAAGTCTCATAGTGTTGAAGACCCTGAAGTAGATAGACACAGTGTAATGGCAACAAGAAATCAAGATACATGTATAGACTTCTCTCTCCCATCATCATGTTTATTGTTTTAGAAACTTGGAGTTGATTTCCTGTGCTAAATCACTCAGAAACACTCTAGTCCACCTCAAAACCATCATACATACCAGGCATCAAACATATAACACTCTCATACAGATAAATGATCCGAGGAATGGACTCAACGGCTGCTAGCAGTTAATTTATATCGTGGTTTCACCATAAACTTTTAACTTTGGAAATAATCTGCCGCCCGTTTCAGTTTTTGGCTGCCGCATAATGCACCTTTGTGAAGTCACTTTTCTGTCTAATAGAGATATTTCTTTTTACGGGTGAACATTTGTTTAAAAATAACAAATAGTAATCTCATTTACCGTGCACAAAGAGCATGCTACTTAACTGTATGTAACCAAGTCCCATTTTGTCTGGTTTAATGTTTAACAAGGCATGAAAACTAGTCGATATTACAGGGAGAAGATGATTTATTTAATGAAATTACATTCCTTTTTTTTTTTCATTAAAAAAAACAAATAATTGTAACCAAAAATAAGGTGTTTAAAGTAGAAAAGCATGGCCTGCAAGGATTGATACTGAAAAGTCAGCACATATTAGAAAGTCTGATGCTAAGCTCAGCTGCTTCTTCACCCTGTCTCCACTTCTGTTCTGGGTCTGGTGTGCAGCCAGTCTCTGTTTCTGTCGAGTACTCCCACAGTGATTTCTGATATCCTCCATAATGTAGTTAGCAGATAGCCCATTTGTTCTGCTCTGGATAAGGTTGCAAGAGAACATTTTAAGCACACTTTGTTCCTTTGGGGAGGATAAAATTTAGGCTATATATAGATATAATGTGCAATGTGCAATGTCTAATATATACTTTTACTTGTTATATCTACCTGTCTGTACTCTCTTTGTGACAAGAACTCCAACAGGCGTCAGCAGTGTGGTCTTTTGCCCAAGATGGCCAACCACATACTGGGAAGTTGTAGCTAGCAGGTCTGTGAAGAGATCCTTCTCCTCTATTTGGCTTTTGTGAGACCACATCTGGATTACTGTGTCTGGTTTGGGGATCCCCAGTGAAAGAGAACCGTGGACATACCAGAGTGAGTTCAGCAGTGGCCAGCAACCTACTCAGGGAGCTGGAGCACACAGCATGCAAGCAAGAGGTAGATGGATGGGTTTGCTGAGTCTTAAGAAGAAAAGGCTGAGGAGAGACATTATTTCAGTTTTCCATGACCTGTTGCATGGTTATAGAGAAGACAGAGTCAAGCTCCTCTCAGAGCAGAAAGACAAAAAGCAATAAATAAAAGCCATATGAAGGATAAAAAAAATTGCCCTTGGAAAAATCAAACACTAGTAAAGATCCAGGAGAGGTAGTGGAATGTTCTTCTTTTGGACATGATCAGATGGGAGCATTCACAAACTTCATCTGACTTCAAAAATTCAACATAACTTCCAAGTTATGTAGGATATTGGATAAGATGATCACCAGAGATACTTTATGCTCTGAAATATTTTATTTCCTGGTAAGACCTAAACTCTTTCTGGGGTTTGCACCCCAAAACCACTGAAAAGCTGCAAATTCACATTAAATGACACTATTCACATTTAATACGCTGTTTAATGACAGGGATTTCTCAAAAGAAAGCTTAGTTATGAATGTCCTACACAGGAAAATCTTACAATGGAACTCACATTTGACCATACAAAACAAATGTGTATTAAACATGGTTTCAGCAATTCTTGTGCTCCCAAAGCTATTCGGTGTAATGTAAGAGAACTGCTTCCCACCAACATTTCAAGTCACAAAATATTGCCCTACACAACATTTAGTAGTCATAGAGTTCCTGCTTTGCTGCTGTTGTTTATCTTCAACACATGTAGAAATTGTTTTTGTGGAAAGATGGGCCACTAAATGTGATCTTTTGTTTTGATGTAATGCATTCCTCTTGCTCATTAGATGCCTTTTTGAGATTAATCTAAGAATGTTGCTCTTGCAGTCAACCAGATAACGCTTCCTTTTTCTTTTGGGGAAGGGAGGGATGGGATGTCTACAGTTTTTTGGCTAGAGCAACTCTGATACTTTATGCATTTGAGCCTTTGTTCTTAAAATAAGCACATAAACTTGGCTTAAAGTAAGAAGTAGTAGAATTTGTTTGTTATTAGAATGCACTTGTGATTAGAGGAACCATTAACCAGCAGCTGTTCTTATGCACTTTGTGAGATGATCACACTTTCCCTACATATTTTGGAGGGCAAGAATGGCATGTGCTATGATGCTAAGGATCTCACAAATGTCAAGGATGCCTTTTAGATTACATTTACTGCTCTGTGTTTCTCCAGACATAGAAGCACTGTAGGAAACCAAGGAGGCCCTGATCAAGACATAAAGTCTATGTCCAATTATTTTTACCTCTGAGCTTACCTTTTGCTATCAGGTTGTCAAGTATAATTTTCTTGAGATGGTGTTCACTCAGAGAAAAAAATACATAAAAAAAGAGTGTCTGTAGCACTGCCATGAGTACATCAGAGGTCATGAACCTTTTCCAGAGGGCTGTAATTTTTTCAATCTCTTCTATTTAAAGTTTTAAAGTTTTTTATGCCCTTTTCGTGTCTGTTCACACACTGCCCCAGAAATGTCTGGTGGGAAGTCAGGGTGGATTTCTGCATATTTTGCCCTTCGTTAGCAAGTGGGCTTAACCTTTAAGATCATTGAGTCCAACCATCAATCTGACACTGCCAAGTCCACCACTAAACATGTCCCTAAGTGCCACATATAAATGTCTTTTAAATACCTCCAGAGATGGTGACTCAGCCACTTCTCTGGGCAGTCTGTTCCAGGGCTTGACAACCCTTTCCATGAAGAATTTTTTCCCAAACAGCCAAACTAAATGTCCCCTGTTGCAACTTGAGGCCATTTCCTGCTGCCCATAACTTGTTGTTTGGGAGAACAGACTGGCCCCTGCCTGGCTACAGCCTCTTTTCTTGCAGAGATCAAGACAGTCTCCCCTGAGCCTCCTTTTCTCCAGGCTAAACACCCCCAGCTCCCTCAGCAGCTCCCTGTAAGACTTGTGCTTCAGACCCTTCACCAGCTCCTGCACCTTTAGGATCTCCCTGTTTCAAAATATCCAGTCTTCCTGCATTTCTTTGCCCTTCAAGCAGAGGCGTAGTCCCAGCTGGCACCTCACTGTAGTGCTACCAGCAGCTGACAGTTCCTCATAGCCATGCACCACCTTGCACCTCTGTACCCACCACAGTCCCACAGTCGTCCTGGCAGCTGGAAGCTCTATTCACAATAAACCTGCCTGGAACAACTGAACAATCATCAAACTATAGTCCTTAAACCAATTATCTATAAAGTTAATCTTTCTCTAAAGGGAAGAGTGTTTGCAAATGGGGAAAATATAATTCGTATATAGATTTTAGGGTGCAAAAATCATGCACAACAACAGTCAAGGAAGGATAGATTCAGGAAAAACGGAGAAAAATACAGACTCGCAAAAAGCAGCACAGCCCATGGAAGCCAAATAGGAGCTCTAGGACAGGGTCATTATCCAAATGGTCACTCATGATTAAGGGCATCCTATGCTGAAGAATGAGACAGCAGCATCAGGAGTGAGAGCTCTGGCAATATGTTTGGCTCTATAAATACATGGAAATACAAAGAATAAATAAATACAAAGAATCTTAAACCGATCTTTTCCCCATATTCAGTACAAGTACAGACCTCACATTGTGGCTTGACCTTCACTGGTCCTGAAACACTTGAAGTACATTACTTTTGGTAGCTCTACATTGGGGTCAGCAACCTCCAGCAAGAGCCAGTAACAAAGAGCTCAGGTGCAATAACATCTTAAATCACCACAGCTGCTTGTTTGGTGTGTGTGAGTCACAGGTCCAAGTGGATGAGTATAAAAACCTAAAGGTTAAATCTATATTAGTAAACTAAATAGTGTCAGGGCCATCAAACCATCTGGAACAATCTGACACATCCATAAAATTAAACTCTCTTAACCTCTAGCACAGGACAACTGCCTGCATGTTGCCTGCTGGCAACAGTCCCTGGCCTGAACAAACTCACAAGCCATACCTAGGAATTTTTTGGGAGGTTGTTAGTTGATCTAGTCCAAAATCTCACCAAGGACTGTTCTAACAATTGAGTAGTGTGGATGAGTAAATCCCAGTGCTTGTGCCCGTGCCTTGACACGGTTGAATTTACCCAAATACATGTACCCATAGTTTTCTGAACGCATCACTAACGTATCTGCTGTCTCTAAGTGTTTTGATCTTTGAATTTATATATTTGAAACATATGCATCCTGACAGTACCTCTTTACTCTACACACTCTTGATTGGTGTGCTGGCATACGGCATCCAAAATTTCCTCCATAAATATACCTTTTGTGATGACTGCAAATGAATACATCTCCACATGTTTGATCAAGCCAAGCATACGTTCAGAACTGGCACAGTCTGGAAGGCACATCTGGAGTGTGTGATGGTGTTAAGAGATCCTAAATACCAGAGGAGCAACAAGTTGGGCTTCTGAACACAGCACTTATATTTATTGCACAGACCTTGATATTCTCTGGTTGTCAAGCCTCTATGGAAACCACTGTGGTGTGAAGTCTTGGTGCTTTTTAACTCATCAAATTTTCCTAAAATTCAGCAAGGTCTCTGGTTCTGATCCCAAAAACATGTGCCAAAGGCAGACGTTTTGCATAACACTACTTCTGGAATTGCCTGAAGATTCTTCCATTTACTATCAAGGGCACCACTGGTTTGAGCACACTTCCTTTTCTACCCCTCACTGTCCTTTCCCAGGGACAGAGGCATGGGGAATTATAACTTAGGGATAGTAAGTGCAGAAACCTGAAAATCTACAAAACAAGCCCAAAACATAACTCTTCTCCTTTAAGTCATTGGCTTCTTCTTTGCTTTAATCTGCTTTCGTTCCAAATAAAATATGATTTTTTTGGAACAGTACCATGCAACATGCTTTGTTATTAAGTTAGTCCATTCTTATGGACTTATCCTTGAGTAGACCTCAGTTCTTTAGATATAAAAAAATCACCTTTTGTAGAAAATCCATGGGCCATAGATTGCTCCCCATCCCTCTGCAAGAAAGATTCAGGAGCAGGAAGTTTCTACCTTTTAATTCTTTTTTTCTCCTAGTTATTTTGACAATGATTATTTTTAATGTTGTGTCAATAAATCCATTCAAATCTGAAGCAATGTTGGCTTGAATAAACAAGAAAAATTTCAAAAATAACCTTTCTCCTGTATATGTTCCAATAAAAGGAGTCATGTTACACTCAATAGTAATTATGAGTATATACTCATATATATAAATTTATATATATAATTATAAATTACTGTACAGTGATTCATGTTATTCTATAGACTTTAGGTCATACACTTCATTTCAACCTGAAAGTGCTGCAAAGGATATATTGGGCTCTAGAGGAAACAGGGAAAGAATACAGTGTACACTTCATATTGGTATCACGGGAGACTTGGCTGTGAGAAAGCACTTTCCAGCAAAATATACTGAAATTACAGCAATGAACTTGAGCTGAAGAAGCAACTGTGTGTTTCCCTGCTGACTTGAGAGAGGGAGGACCTCAGCTTGTCAGCAGAATCAGTGATTGGAATTAAATCTCCATAAATTCTTTGTCTGTTCAGCAATAGACAGAAGATTAAACCTAATAATATTAGCATGGTTTTGTTTCAGAACATGATTTATGGTGATGTGACACTGTATGAGAATTGACATACTTTATTCTCTCATAAATTTTTTTTCAGTCTACCGCCTACTTTCTGTGGGAGGCAAATAGAGCTTAATTTCAGAGGTGGGAAACAAGCACGAACAATTAAAAGTGAACGAAATGTCCCACAAACATTTGGAAGCATACTGGCCAGGGCACATATTCCATCCCTCTGATTTTCTCAGCCATTTTTCTGTACCTAACCTATGTCTCCTAGAGGAATAAGAGCAAACCTGTCAAGTCTGCAGCAGCTAGACAGACTCTGTTCAGCTGGCTGACAGAAAACCAAACTTTGAGAATCAATCAAAGCTGAAGAAAGAGAAAGGAAGCCACCACTAATCTAGGAAATCTAGTTTGCCCATCTCAGTTCCTTTGATTTTGGAGTCGACTGATTCTGTGTTTTGCCTTTGATTTTAATTAACAACAGAAGGAAATGTCTTGTTCTAAGAAAACCTTTCTCTATTACTGAAGATGAGCAGGTGGCTCCATGACCAATTTTCTCTCTGCAAACACTGAGCACAACCAACCCTCCCTTTGCCTCCCAAATTCACAGCATTGGAAACAAGACATCAGTTCTGTGTGGATGATCCCATCTGTGGGCTGCAAATCAGGTCCAAGACTCCAACATGATCACTCCAGTTTACCCCAGCTGGTATCTTCCTGGTTTTCCCACACCCCTACTCACATCACCAGCATTCTGGTGCTGAATATATAGCAGGGAAATGGCTGCCCTGAGGATGGCACTTGAAGTGGGCTGTCCCAGACAGGGTATTTTGTCCAGCCTAACTCTTGCTTGCCACCCCACAATGTGAAGAGCTCAGGAGAGGTGAGCAGTATGACCTTCCCTGCAACAGCAGGCAGTCCTGAAGGGAAAAGAAATGCAGGAAGACTGGATATTTTGAAACAGGGAGATCCTAAAGGTGCAGGAGCTGGTGAAGGGTCTGAAGCACAAGTCTTATAGGGAGCTGCTGAGGGAGCTGGGGGTGTTTAGCCTGGAGAAAAGGAGGCCCAGGGAAGACTGTCTTGATCTCTGCAAGAAAAGAGGCTGTAGCCAGGCAGGGGCCAGTCTGTTCTCCCAAACAACAAGTTATGGGCAGCAGGAAATGGCCTCAAGTTGCAACAGGGGACATTTAGTTTGGCTGTTTGGGAAAAAATTCTTCATGGAAAGGGTTGTCAAGCCCTGGAACAGACTGCCCAGAGAAGTGGCTGAGTCACCATCTCTGGAGGTATTTAAAAGACATTTAGATGTGGCACTTAGGGACATGTTTAGTGGTGGACTTGGCAGTGTCAGATTGATGGTTGGACTCAATGATCTTAAAGGCCTTTTCCAACCTCAATGATTCTATGATTCATGGCTTCCAAACAGATTTACTTTTTCCTCTTCAGAAGGTCAATCAGAAGGCAGGTGTGAGAACTGCTGCACGAGACAGCCAAAGGGTTATGCAGTGCACCTTTCAGTGTGTGGTCCTGCCAAATATTTTTGCATGGACTTTCAAGTTGGCCCTAAAATGGTTTCCAAAACAAGGTCAAGGGATTGCATTGGAAACTACTGCTGCCATCATTCAAAGAACAAACAGCATCAAAACACTAAAACTGTGGTGTAAAATGTACCATATGTTCCTGCTGTAACTACATGCAGCCTTACCTCTGGGGCTTTAATAGCCCGGCAGATCCAGGCAGCACGCAGAACACTTCAGCTGAAATGCACTGGTCAGTCAGACGATGGCACTACAGACCCAGATCCACTGCCTGCACTCATTAAAACTTCTACTTGGCCGTTCATTATTCTGGTTTCATTCTCCATCCCAGTTTTCCCCTGGTTACCTGGTTGGAAACTGTACCCCCTGATAATTCATACGCTGGCGCAGACAGCCCATGGCAAACGTTGCTAAGAGAGGGACTGCCACCTGTTAGGAATCCATGGTTTGGGGACGCAGTGAAGTGTGCTCCTTTCCCACACTAGTATTTTAAAAGGTTATAGATCATGTGTGCATAATAGGCAGAACATTAGGTCACTTGTCTCACTTACAACAATAATCCGTTTTGATATGGGTCAGGTTGACACAAAGGGTCCACCCATACCAGATCTATTGATGAAACTGATCCCTTTCCCCCAAACTAATGAAATTTTCAACTAATGGGTACTTAAGTTAATAAAGTGTGCCACACATCTGCTAGAAGCCATTTGTAAAATAAAGCACTGGAGTTCAATTTTGAGAACGTTGACATAATGTTTGAGTGGCATCCCACAGGGACCCAGCATGGCACCAAATTAAGGAGAGTAGCACAATAAATGTGTGAGAAATAACGTTAGTATATAAACAGTAAGTAGGAGCTTCTCTTTCTTTAAAGGAAGCGTAATACTACTTTGGGTTCATACCATCACTAATGAATTGAACAGGACAAATCCTGATCTCCCCTCACAGCCAACGAGCATTTGGACAATGACTTCAATAGGACCAGGATTTAACCTGGGGAATTACTTTGACGGAAATTGGCAACAAGCTGGTTCTTATAGCTAAAAAGTATCTTTTCACTACTTGTGCATGACTCAAACTCTCCACTCCGTTTTGTGGATTTTTTTTTTTTTTTTGTGAAGGAAATTGGAGGGTGAAAACATTTCAGCGGAGCCTGAGATTCATTTTTTAGTTCTTGTACTTACCTTGCTTGATACAATCCGAGCTAAATGCTTCTTAGCAGCATCAAAGCTCTCTTTTTCTGCAGCCCTAGGGATAAAACACAGGATCATTCTTGACTATCAGCTGAATTTTAATAGTCCTCTTTCCTATGCCACACACTACAAAACAAGGGGCAGCAAGGAATATCAGTGGCTGACTGATCATTATGAGTGGCACTGCTCTTTTTAAAAAAGGTACTATTCACACATTGCATTGTTATAGTTGGCCAACATTTTTGCATGAAATACATTTTTGATTTTACAATTGCATTGAAAAATTAAAAACAAGCAAGTTTTGACAGTACCACTCATGGTCAATTTCCTTTTTAAGAAATTAAAACAACATCTGAAAGAACTAAAAAGTTTTTTTTTTTAACAAAGTAAAATTATCTTACTTTTTGTAGTACTTCTGTCTTATTTTGAAGAGGAAAAATTACTAAATTAATAAAGCTAGGATTTTAATTCAAAAACTGAGGATTTACAGTTCTATTTACTAGTTACTCTTTTTCTCAGAGTTTATATGGAGGAGAGATATGTTGATCTTATAAAAAAGACCTTTAAATCTCCTTATTAACATATTCCTAAAGCAGTTTTCAGTTAAATGGGTAGTTGCCAAGTGATGTGAAAAGGTTATACTGAAGAATTAGCAGAGTTTATGCCTTGACTTTGATACACATTTATTGTCCCATTAAAGACAGGATGAAACCTGGACACAGAGAAGAGCTCCATGCCTGCTTTTGCTTTGCAGATTCCCCAGGTCAAAATGCTGTTAAACTGTGATTGCATTTATAATAAACATTGGTCAATATTGTCTATGTTTTTTACAAATAAAGCCCTTCCATTTCTAACCTTATTTATTCATACTCCACATAGATTAACATTGTAAATGTGCTGATTTCCCTCTTTCCCTTCAATTGTCCTCCATTTCAGCTTTTAATTTTGGAAAAAAAGGAATCAAATGCTCATCCAAGTTCATGGGCTGAGGTTAAATCTGGCCTTAATCTAAGAGTGGTTGGAGCCCCCTTAATCACCCTACGCTGGAACACATTCACTCTCGTCCCTCAATGCATACATATGTTGTTCCTAGAATATTCTCACAATATTTCCAAAGCTTTCAACACTGAGTTCAATTGTCTTTTACAGTACATATATGGCAGGGTATGGAGGGAATAGATGGGGGTGTGCAGAGGAAGATTCCACTCGAACTGCTGGGAAACTGTTTTTTCTGAGCTGGTTCACTCCAGGATACATTAATGTAATTATGCTGCTTACCAAAGCAAACCATTTCTGTACTCCTCATCCTATGGCACACAAATACATGGGAGCCTTCTCAGCGACTGCAGTGGGGTTTGAACTGCATCCTGCTTTGCTCAATGAAACCAGCTCGAGAGGGCTGAGGTGCCTGTTGTGTCTGGTGGTGTCTGAGTGGGTGGGTGAGTGGAATGAGTGAAGTTTGACTTCAGCCAGGGCCACATCCACACTCTCCTGGGGCATGTCTGCTGCCATCCTCACCCGTTTTGCTCTGCTCTCACATACCCCCCTGTGGGTCTGCCTCTGCAGGAGTGAGTGCTTGTCATTGCAAAGTGCTGGATACGTGTTTTACTCAATCTCTTAGAATCTGAATTTAGCAACTTTGATTTATCTGGCTCTGTTATGAAAATTGTGGGCTTTTCAGGAGGGTCAAATCTAGAAGCTCAGTTCTCACTTTCTACCATTTCTGAATCAGCTCGTTTGTACCGTTACAAATGAGAGAAGAAACCACCCTACAGGTTACACTTCTGCTCTCTACCAGGATGTGACTTCAGACTTCAGCTGCTGTCTTTGGAGATGAAACTGCTGTAACTAAGGGCATGGTGGGGCAGCCCTTTACCTATTTGGACTGACCCTGGCAGCTGAGGCAGTAGAAGGTAATCTTCCATCCCAGAGTGCAGAGTCAGTAGATTGAGTTTTAACAAAATCTTCCTGAAATTGCCAAGTAGAACTGCTAAAGAAAAATGAAACCTTCTCTATTTCAAATGTTTTCATTTTGAAGTATTTCTCTTTTCCATTTTCTTGATTCTTCCCCATATTTATAATTCAAAAAGCATGATGGGAACAGCCACCAACATTTTTCATTTATCAAATACAGGGATTTTGATACAGGATATATTTTAACATAAATTTCCTTATGCATTCTATAAAAAATATATTTAGGTAATACTGAGGAGATCACAATTATTTCCTGGTCAAAACCCATGCCAAAAAGTCTATTTGCCTATGTTATCCTTTGGAGGAAATAAATTGCCATCGTATCTATTATCAACTTTTCCTTTTTAGGGAAACACCTGCATAGTCTGCACAGAGAAATCTGGCAGAACTCCACTTCAGTCTCCTCATGTCTCAGTGTTACTCTTACAGCCTGAGGTTAAATTCTGCTGGCAGCACACATTTATGTTCTGGAAGCAATTTTTTGTTAACACCTATGGTAGCTCTTAGCATCAAGTTACTTAACACAACAATTAGTAGAAATCACTGCACTGGTGCTCTCTTTTATGTCAAATTCCTACCACAAAACCAGAAAGGGAAGTAGCCACATCAAATGAAGTGAAGAAACACTACCTAAGTATTGTTTGGAATGAGGGGAAAAAGGTGTCAGGCTCCATGAATACTGTTAGAAATTTATTTTTGCTGATTTTATATGAGTAATGCTTAGACATTCCATATGCTGCATATATGTCAGTGCATATTTTAAAAGAAAACTAGGACTCCTCTTTAGCCCTTCCTTTCTCCAAGGTTAGTAAGTTTTTACATATCTACAACTTTTACTTGGTCCATATACCCTCACATAGTTTTTCATCTGAAAGGTCATATTTTTCCAAGAATATTTGCTATGAGCTTAGGAAAAGAATCTTAGGTGACTCCTAGCAGCAAATTGTGGTTTCATGCTCAGCTCTCATGTCTGTGGACAAATGAGGTATGAACACTAGACACACAAAAAGTGACAATTTTCATGTGTACTTGAAAATTTGCCCTCTGCACATAGAAGCAAGTGGTGTTTTGGAGCTCTAACTGTGCAGTATCAACAGCATGTACTGCAGACCTCTGGTTCACCTTTTCACTTGCCACATTGCCAACACAAGGAGAAGCCCCTCTGCAAATCCATTCTGTGTACTTGGCATCACACCTTTGATTAAAAAGCTGGCTGGAACAACTGATCTTCAAAGTTTGTGGTCACAATGTACCACTGCACAGATCAAGAAAGGAATCTGGATTAGAGAGCAGGAGAAGGCATGAGCAAATTGGAAATGGGAAAGATGATTTATTCAAGGGACAGGTAGCTGGACACCATAAGGTAATAATGGCCTGACCTTCAAAGATGTCTTGGTACCTATAAAAATATAGAAACTATGCTGCAAATATGATTAATTCATAAATTTCTTAATTAGACACGTATATTTCTTAAAAAAAATGACAAATTTCTTGGAGAAGAACAGCAGAGACACAGACACATTCTGCTGCAGGGGGAACTGGAATCAGATTGTGCAGGCAGCATCAGCACACTCCATCTGTAATTGTCATCTTCCTGGTGGGCCACACCATCAAGCATCTCCAAGGTCTGTCATGGTCTCTTTGCTCTGCGGCGAATAAGGAAATTCATCAAAAAGCTCCAGGTTCCCAGCTCTCACACATGGGTGGCTGCACTTGGGGGTGAAAGGATACAACTGTATTGGAAAATAGCCACATTATAAATCCAGCAAAGGAAGGGATTTTGTAATAAACAGGGAATATCAGAGACAAATGAGAAATAAAAAAGTAAAGAGCCCCCTCCAGTGTCACCACATACGTGATTAATGAGACTTAAGGAATTCTCCAATAGACTCTCCAAGCAACTGAGTTCTGTTTCAGTGGTATGCAGTCAGGTTGAATTTGTATTCAGAAATCCCAGCTGTACTCAATACCCAGGACTATTCCATATATGTGAAAAGAATTACATGCAACTCAGCTAAGAAAAAAAAAAGAATCGCCATTCAAACACAGGATATTTTTAAGGCCAGGATATTGCAATGGGTATTTTTTTACTATCTGACTGTTTCTCGCCTCCTTTTTTAAGTAGAATGCAGGGAAATTGGAAAGAGATGAAGTTATCAAAAAACTATGGTTTAACAGTGGTCTTCAGACAATCTCCATTTGGATGGTGCAAAACAAAATTAAAGTACTTTTTTAAAGAAAAAAATACAAGTACAGTGTGGTGAAAAACGAAGGCAATGGTGTTCTGTCTGCTTGACTATAAGTCTTGATATCTAACTTGCATGCTTAGCTTCTCCTTGAACCTGATCTCACTGTCAGTGGAAAGAAGACACACTTTCCCTGGGTACTTTATTTTTCAGACTGTTGGCTTCAGATCTGAAAAGTCCCCTGTGCATCTTGCACATTGGTCATCTTTCCATGTGTTGGAGGCCACACACTGGGTCTTTGAGATTGTGGCAGTGAGAGTGAAGACTAATCGACTTCACATCTGTAAAAGACTTAAGGAGAGAAACCTGAATAAATATTTCAAGGGGTGGATAAAGTAGCATTTATACAATTCTGGTCCATTTCTAATACCCACTGAGATCCCAAGCTGTTTCATTGTGAAGCCAGAAGTGAACGAAAGCTGAGCTCCTTTCCCATTCATAGTTGTTCTCTTTCTATTTAAAACAATATTTTGAAACATTTAAACCATATGGTTTCTTTATAGATAGTTTACATTTTTCTGCAGTCAAAAATGTATCGATAGCTCCTTTTTAACTGACAATATGATACGATCATAATATATTAATAGTTAAGAATTAATATGTAAACTAGAAATAATGCCTAGTCCAAAAATCAACAATCTACATCTTAGGACAATCCAGAAAGGGATATGGTGGTTGTATGTGGTTTGTATGGAATGTTCTACGAGGAAAAATTATGTTTAGTCTGGCAAAGATTCACTTGAAAAGTGGTTTAATGATAGTATACAAAACACAGACAACTGAAATCTGGACAAAAGACAGAGGTATTAGAGAACCCAATTTCTTCAAATTCTGTAAGATGATTAAAGTAAAAAAAACAACCAGATCTTATTCTAACAGGCAACTGCTGGTCTTGTGTAGCCCTTTAGCCTTTTAAAAATAACCAGGAGAATTGCAGAACAATTAGTAGAACAAATATTTGTTCTTACGCAAAGCATATTGAATAGATTTGGAACACAGGATGCAAGTAATTATTAGAATCAAAATAGGCTAATGTTCTCCAATGCTATTTGTAAAGCAATTTGAGTTTCATTATTAGAATGTGTATTTAACATATCATTTTGAATCTCATTACATGCTATTTGGACTAAACTTAATAGGATTATTATTTTTGGCATTCATGGTCATGCAATATCCATAAACAATGTTTCTGAACCCTTTAATACAAGAAACAGACATATGGTGTCAAGAAATGAGCACACTTATAACACACTTTCAATTTCTGTATTTCTAGGAATATTTGTGAATGCGTCACTGTTAAAATGTTACTTGTCCATCTCTCTGCTTGTCTACTTTGTCTTCTACAGATAGGAATAAACATGGCTTGATTAGAAACCTTATTATATTATTTACTGCCCCTGGCTCATTCTGAATTTTTTTCTAGCACATTTTTGAGAATTATCTAATGTTTATGAGGTAATAGAGAAAAAACCTTATCACTTATCTTGTTCTAAATGTACAAGAAAAGGAAACAGTGAAAATCTTATTTCCCAAATATTAGAAGTTAAATTGTCTCTTCCCACATCTAACATGGTTTCTAATGTGCACTGCAAAACCCCCAAGACTGGCAGTAGTTGCTCTACAGTGTCCACACAGTGAGTCATTGTCCACAGAGACCTTTGAGACGTACCTTGGAAAGACCAAAACCAGAAGAAATTGAAACCTGCCATGACCTTCAGATAAGAAACCATGTTGGTAGCAACAAAACTTAGTGTTCTTCCTACTCATCCATTGGGCATGATATCCATCACACATCCATGTGATCAATGTCCATCACATGCTGATCTTACAAATGGTCACTGAGCTTCGAGATGGACATTAATGAATGAATGTGCTAACAGAATCACAAAATCACACATTCCTTCCTGGTTGGAAAGGTTCAAAGACAATTTAGTCCAATCCTTCTGCCATGAGCAGGGACACCTTTAAGTCCTATCCCACTTTACCTTGAATATTTCCAGTAACGGGACAACCACAAGTTCTCTGGACAACCTGTTCCAGTATCTCACCACTCTCAAATGTAAATATCCCCTTCCTTGTGTCCAATCTAAACCTACCTTTTCTGGTTAAAAACCATTTCCCCTTCTCCTGTCACTACAGGCCTTGGTAAACTTGTCTCCTCCATCTTTCTTGAAAGACCCCTTTATATAATGACAGGCCTCAATAAGGTCTCCTCCAAGCCTTCTCCAAAACTTTAGAAGCTTTATTTCTTCATACCCTATCAGTCTCTGATTGCTCTCCATGGCCACCTCTTCTGAGAAAGGCTGAAAAATCACTTCCATCACTTGCTTCTGCATCATGACCTATCTAATTTAGCCAGCTGGGATCTGCCACATTGCACTGGGGATGCCAAAGGAGGTCACAGAACTTGGACAGGATAAACCTTTTGTAATACATCAACAAGAAATGTTCAGTGATTTGATCCCTGTGCATTCAGTCATGATTGCCCTGATTAAGTGTGCTGAAGGGAGGGAATGAATCTTCTGATAGGATGTCTGATGGAGCCTTCTTTACAATAGGTTGGATTGTTAGGTATTTTGTCTATATTATTTAATTCAATGTGGTGGCTGTGGTATACACAAGGATCTGTTCATGGATTCTGTGTGGGGGAAGGGAATAAAAAATTGGATGTGTGTGTGAATATGGTGATTTTAACCATAAATATGGAGTCAGCAAGAAGTTTGTAAGTGGAATTGAAAACACCTCAGCAAGTAGTTGGTGCTGCCTGACCTAGTGTACATCAACCCCATCCAAGTGATTGGCTTCTGAGTTATTTTTCCTTTAATCTTGCCTTGACTGAGTCTTTGTGCTAAATTACAAGCTCTTTGGGAGAGAGACTGTGTAAATGTTTAAGGAACACCTACTGCAAGAGGGTCACAATTATGACTTGGCAGCATGCAAGAAATAATGAAGAAAAGAAGAATAAGAATTGGGCTCTTGAAATGGCATTGTTCAACCTTCAATATCCCACAAAGATACAATTGAAAGTAACTAAATAGTAGGCTTAGTCCCACCGGTCTGAAAGAATTCCTGAAAGAATTTCCAGCCCCTTCAAAACAACAAAGGAAGCTGCCAGTCTGGCATGTAAGGATAGATTGGTGCCTAGTGGAAGTAAATTCCTCATCTGAGGCAAACATTTCAATTACATAGCAGGAAATCCTATAGCAAAGGGGTTTCTGTCATTTTCAGGAAGATTAGAAGGGCTTGACTCTACTCCTTGCACAGCACAGAATGTTGAGAACACTTCTCTGGTTCCCCAGAGCAAGAAAAAGTGATTTTATTAATTCTGCCTCTCATCCCTAAACAGGTCCTGTGATATGAGATTGAGTCCAGGTCTCAGTGAAGTGTAGGTGAAACCATGTGAAATTAAACAGCAAGCAGTGGGAAAAGATGCCATCTCCTCCAAAACTGCAGAGGACCCAGCCTGCAATTAAGGAAGCAGAAACAAGCCAAGGATGCAAAGTTTAGTAATTTGTTGTTTCCCAATTTGTTAATGCATCATCCAAGATCAAGGCTTTGTAACAGATGTTGTTTTCATCAGAAAATTGTAATTGCTTTATACTAAAATTTAGGCTTTTGTAATTCAGTGCAATCTCTCAATTGTGTTTAAAAAATGTGTGTAATTTTAACTTGTTGTATTTCAGCACAGTGAAAAACAGTGAAATATTCAGCATTACCACATAACTATGTTGTGCTCAGTTCAAGCTTTTCTTTTATGTCTGAGACATCCATTTCGAAACTGGCTAACTCATTCAGTAACTCTTTGGACTAATGGGTTTCCTCATGTGATTTTGGGAAGCACTTCTTTATTTGAAACATTCCTTTTCCTACACTGCTTTGGCACAAATTTACTTCACTAAATATGACGGAAATCAAGGGAAAAAATAGATCCTTGATTCATAAGATTTACAGACAAAAGGAGAACAGGGTGATGATCCATCTCCTTGCAAATATGGGGCATCATGGGAGAAAAAGGACAAAGCTGCAATTGAGGTAAAGATGAGTGTTTCAAGGGCTTACTTCTCTTTTTCCATTCTCACCGAATCTGGAGATAGGTCAGAAGAGGCGTTCTATCATTACTATGGAAAAGCTGAAATCAAACTTGTTATTAAATATCCATCATTTTTTTCTGAATGAGAACAGGACAGTGCTCATCAGAGTTGTTTCAACATGAAGTGCTTGTCTATAAACAGTTTTATACCACTGTGACTAAGTCAAGAGAAAATTGTGACCAGCACAATTGGTGCAGCCCCACAGTGTAAAAGGAGATCTCTTGATGTGTGTCTAATGCTATTTATGCTGCAGGGTGTTTTAACTGGAGATTTTTGTCTCTATATCACCCAGAACAGACACAGACTCCTGAGTCCTGGCACTGCTATTCCCAATCAGAGCTGCACCATCACACGTGAGGCTGGGAAAAGGGCTGCCACAGTATCAGTGAGTCTGTCACCTCTGTCCTGTCTTCACCTGATTCCTCAAGGCACTTTATTCCAAGTGCAAATGGACAAATGATACCAAAGTGACTGGATTTATTCTGTATCTCTGCAAGGTGAGATTTTTAGCTGTACAGCTCTGCTCTCGATCAAACTCTTCTTTCAGCCTTCAATGTGCTGGTTTGGAGGAAGGCAGAAAAATGGAAATCTGGGGCAATATATCCTGCTATTAACATTAATTTAAATGATCTAAAGAGAAAAAAATGTGTGTAATTTTAACGAAGAAAGGAAACATAAACATAAAATTAAGAAAGGAAACATAAACATTGATCAGAAGTAGAAAGGCTTTGGGATATGAATGAATATGATTAAAACTACTTTTATCCTGTGCATAAATACTTAAAATATTTGTGCTTAGAAACTTAAGGCAAAAAAAACAAATCTCAAAAATAGATTTTGAAACAACATTCACATCACACAAAGTGTATGGACTTTAACAACTTTCTCATATCCAACCTGTTTTGTCAAAGAAACAACTCAGAGGTGATGGAGTCTCCATGACAAAGAAAATATCTCTGCATGAGAGAAAACTATCCCATGTACAGAAAACTCTTGGAGAGCACCAGTCTGCACTCTCTGCCTGGCCAAACGTTTCCATAGCACTTGAGAAGCAAGGAGGCATGCAAGAGCCAAAGGTGAAGGAGTTGGATGGCTCAGGGTTCGTTCCCAGGGATAGATTGCAACAATAACCCTGGACAATCTCCACTGGCAGTGATCACAGCTGAGCCCCTTGGGTCTGCTCGGGAGACAGGTGATGCTGTACTAAGGGTAAACACAGCCTGAAAAACCTGAGCTAACCCTAAGTACAAACCAGCTAATATACCATAAACTCAGGAGCCTGAGTTTTATGTATGTTGGTAGTATAGGAGAAACCCAAACCAGGAGGCTGCCAAAAGGCATAAAATAGAAATCAGTTTGCTGAGCAGTCCAGGACTATTTTCACACTTCGTCTTTTGTTACAGCAACCAATTCCTTAACGTGTTTCACTAAATTACAAAGCAGGGTTTCATCCACAAGGAATGTTTTTCTTACAGACTAGATCCTATTCCAGCTTGGACCACTGCACCTCAGCCATCCTGCTGACTTCATGGGACACTGGAATCCACAGTCAGGTCACATTTGGGCATGAAATTCACAGATTCATAGAATCAGTAAGATTGGGAAATATGTCTAAGATCATTGCCATCAACCTAACACTGCCAGATCCATCATGAAATCATGTTCCCAAGTGCTACATGTGCAGGTCTAAAATACCTCCAGGGACAGTGACTCAAACACTTCCCTGGGCAGCCTTCTCAATCATCTGACCATCCTATCAGTGAAGAAATTTTTTTCCTAATATCCAGGATAAAAATCCCTTTCAGTGAAACTTGAGGTCATTTTCTCTCATCCTGCCACTTGTTACCCAGGAGAAGACAGTGACCCACACTTCATCACAACCCCTTTTCAGGTAGTTATAGAGAGAGGTAACTTCCCACCTGAGCCTCCATTTCTCCAGATTAAACACAAATAATTCCCTCAGCCACTCCTCATCAGGTTTGCTCTCCAGACTCTTCACCAGCTTCGTTACCCTCTTTAGACGTGCTCCAGCACCTTTGGACACACTAGAGCACCTGAATGGTCATGTCACTATCATCTGAATCAGAAGTAAATATAGCCAGAAATGAAGGTGTATTCCACCCAAACTAACTTTTGTCAGCTTTTACCACGTCCATCATGCATCCTTACACAGGTTTATTTTTTAATGGCTAATTATAGCCATACACTATAAAAATATATTCGTTTACCCTAGCCCTCATTTGGAATTCACACACAAAGAGCGTTTTCCTGAAAGACTTCATAAATAATGAAGAAGATCAAAAAGTGAGTTAATTTTAAGATCTTCCTTGTTCTACACATGAGGGTAAATGACCCCTTGCTGGTTGAGGAGGTTTAGAATAAGTGAAGTGTAACTTATATTCTGCTTGCCATGGATAAGGTAAATCACAGCATCCCGAGGACCACCTCTTCTTGCTTGAAGGAGACATTCTGGAATGTGTGGCAAGCTGTTATTTTTCAACAAACTTGTGTTTTGTGGTCTTTTTGGTTTGTTTGGGGTTTGGTTTTAGGGTTTTTTGGGGGGGCAGGTGGGTTGGTTGTTTATTTGTTGGCTTGGTTTGGGTTTTTGTTTGTTTTTTTTTTTTTTGTTAAGTACAAATAATGATCTATTGGAAGCTAGAACTGGCACGCCTCTTAAAGCGCTATTCTGTAGATAAATATTTGGAAAAGTTAGGCTTATTTATGTAAAATAATTCTTTTGATGAAACATTTGCTCATGTTTGTAAAAACAGAATTATATTTGTTAATCCATAGAAAGGATTTGTAGTGTTGCTTCCCAAAGAAGGGAGCTCCAATTTGGTTATGCTGGTATAACTCGTGCAAAGAGCTCTTCTAGAGTCTGGTGTCAAGTACCCTGAATTTCCATTTCACAGTGGAAAGAACATCCATAATCATGGAAGAATAGGACCTGGAAATGGAGTGTCACAGAGAGAATTTTTTATAAGCCAGTAAAAAATGAACAAATTAATGACTCTCTATTTTTTTAAGAGGAAAAGAACAAAAAGAAGTCAGGATAAAGTCTGTTTTTCTTTCATTGTGTGCCTCCCTACCTGTTTCTTCCTACTCAAACTCGGATTCAGTCACCTCATGTCAAGCATTTAGCTCTAGCAACCAAGTCAGAGGAGCCTATAAGTTTTTATGTTCCTCTTGTGGCCAGTGGATTGAGAGAAGGTTCCAGAATATGGGGCATCTTCTGTGTTATCCCCTGGAAGTGTCTTTTTTCAATGACTGTTGGAGGTGTAGAGTCTTCTAGATTTCAAATGGCTGTGTGTACCCAAGATGGATCTAAGTTGCAGAACTCAGAGTAGCACTTGAAATGTCAACCTCATTTCAAAATTGCCAACATTCAAAAAGAAACACAATTTTTTCTTCTAAATTCTCAAAAATCTCTTATCCTTCAAGCTCAGACAGACTTTGCTGTACAGAAAACTGAGAGCCCAAGCCTACAATCAGCAGCTGAACAATTTATCACATGACTCTCACTAGTTATGTGTAGTTAACGAGTCCACATCTCAACTAATGGACTTCTGGTAATGAGGATCCACACCATCAGGCACAAAAATGCAGGCAATCTTACTGCTTTACCAGACTTTTTATCAATCTTACTCTACAGTTATACTCAGCCACTATATGTCTTGCAAATAGAGTTTGAATCAACCCTTAAATATATATAATTCATAAAACTCTTTAAATAAACTGCAGTTGGGTTGCCAGGTGACAAACATGCACATAGAGATGCATACAAGCCCTATATATAATAAAAGAAAGTGATGCCAACTTATTTTTAATCTCTCTGACTTCATATTAATGACAACAAAAGATTGTTTTGAGTGTTCAGTTACTTCTTGATAGTTCATCAGCATTCATGGATGGTAACACTGCTGTATTGCTACTAGAGGCTTTTCTCTTTTTCTTGGCATCTGATGGAATGAGTATCTTATTGACATTTATGAGGCAACTTTTCTTTTCCTCACCTAAAAGCTGCCTTTCCACGCAGGGCTGACCATGCCAAAATACACACCCGATTTATGTGGTGGATTTGTTGCAGCACAATTGTCACTACACATAGTCATAAATGATGCAAGAAACCCATTAATACCTCTAAATCAGCATTCAAAGTTGTTTATTTAGATGTAGCCAAAGCCATGACGTGTCTGGATACAACCCAGCCTGGACAATGAGTTCAGCCATAGCTCTGCCAAAGGCAAGCTACTTTTTTTCTTCCAGGTGCTTTTCTACCACAGAAATTACTTAACACCTCAGCTGTCATTCAGTAACATTATGAAAATGTCCCAGTTTCTTTAGCCCTTGTCTGCAGACTGTGGATGGCACCAGCTTAGTCCATCAAAGCAGTGGGGTGAGATTTTCCACTGTGCTCATTTCATTGGACTGGTGTGTAATTGCATTCAGAGGAAAATAAATCTTTCTAGAATAATCATGAAGCTCAACAACCTTTAATCCAGCAGAGCACACTGGCATCACCTCTTTATGTAATAAATACACGTCTAATAAATAAATGTCTGAAGGAGGCTTCATGGCAATAGAATCCCATTAAGAGGGGTCAGGGTTTTACATCAAGGCCTGTTGGAGCCCTCTCCAAAGCAGTAGGCTGCTTTTCAGGTCTACTGTGGAGGTTTTGCTTTCTTATACAAGCGAATGTGGTTCACCTCAAGGGAAAAGAAAACAGATCATTTGATGGCTCACAGTGGGTCTGCACGCCACACTGCCAACCAAGAAGGGCTCATGGAAATACTCTGGGTGAAAGGCACCACAGCCTAGCCCAGCAGACCTTTCCCTGGAGCCAGCTCTGGGGACAAAGTCCATCAGAGAATAATGAAATGGTGATGGAAAATGCAAAAACAAAATGCAGAAAGATTAATTAAATAAAGGGCATCCTTCCAAAAAAACTGTAACAACCCTGTGAAATGCGTTTTCAACACCACGATACTCCTTCTCTGTTTTGTTTCACAGCAAAACCATTACATGTAAGTGTTGCCTTTGAAACGCCAGGGAAAGACACTGATGAATGTTACACAGCAGACCAGAGGCTGCCAAAACTAACTGATTTCTGTTTAGAGACCCTAAGAGTGAAATCCCTGTGAAGTAGCAGAGCTTGAAGAGTAATTAGCTACAACCATAACAAAACAGTGAGCTACTCACCACTCAAATCTCTACGACTTCTCTTGTCTAAGTGACATTGATCTTGCAGGTAGCTGAGAATGGACTGTCCATGAAAAAGATTGCTTAGCAGGAAAACAATTGAATGAGTAAGATGCAAAAAGATCATCTGTTACGATAAAAAATAGATCGTCAATGTTAGTGAATGTTGATATACCTGTTCCCACATTTTAAAGAATTTAGGTGAAATTGATCTAAATACAATCTCACTTGCTCTGGTGGACACACACCAGTGGTAACTGTCCCAGCAGCTGTCATTTCATGATTTCACTACCAATGGTTAACTCAGTTTGTTGAATTTGGGGGTTTTTTTTGCCTTTTCATCAGCCATACAAAATGAATTTTCTTGCAATTTTTTTTATGCCTTGCTTATGAGAATTTTTGCTAATATATTCCTATTTTTGCCTGAGGGAAAAAAAAAGGTAACAATGATCAGAAGTCTAGTCTGCATATCAAATGAAGGGACATTCATTTATTGTGCTTTCTACACCTGCTGTGTGAAATGGCAGAGTGGTGGAGTAACAATAGATGGTTCACAGAGGTGATGCACATTGGCTGGGATCAGTAATGTCATACTTCTAATAAAGCACCCTAGAAATACCTAACAAAACCTCATAAAACCCAGAAATACCTTTTTGGTTCTTCAAGGACAAAAATGGATAGACTAAAGCATGAAAATAAACATTTTCATTATATAATCACATATTAAGTATAATTAATTGCTAGATAGATAAGGGTTTCTTATTTCTGTACTTCTGCCCTGTTTTATTGATTATTTTCTTGATGTGTTTTGTAAGCTAACAAGAACCGCCCTTCACTTTCAAATAATTGATTGATAAAAAGTAATTCTAAAATAAAAATTTAATAAATTTGAAATATAAACTTAGTATAAATGTGAATTGAATTAATGAAGTCCATATTGAATAAAATATTGAGGATCAGATGTTTGATATGTTTGACCATGATTTTCCCTAACCTTCAGACAAATAAAGCCACACAAGAGAACTCCTTTAAATTCTGCAGAAACTCAGTGTGAGATTTCTTTAAACCCATATGGATTCTTTCTCTTGGACTTCTAAGGGAGACATCTTAAAAATCATAAAAATAGCCAAATCTAGTTAAGCTGTCATAGGCTTTTGGTAGAGATGAAAATATAACAGCAGGGCAGCATTTTATTGAATTTAGTCTACTTTTTATTGGACATATTTCAGCCAATTGCCATTTTGACTATCCTGGCCACCCTTTTGAGAATTCAGTTTTTCTGTAATTTCAACACATCAAGAGAGCAAAGTTGGAAAAATGCCTTTCCCACCAAAACTACCCACAAATTGCAGAATCAACACTGAACTATTTTGTAGTGATTATTCCAGCGACAGGATTTGAACTTAACATCCTCTGATCCAGGGGACTGAGATAATTTATTCACCCTTTATGAAAATAAAACCCAGCAATGTCCAAAGGAATTACCCTCTTCTGTAGGCTGAAACAATTATATAAAATGGTTTCCTTGTCAGCCACGGGAACAGTAGTCCTTTTGACATCTTTTTTTTTTCTAATACTGTCAAACAAATGGAAATATTAGGATTTAGCAGTAGTGCCTCAGACTTGCTGACTTGGAAGTGTCAGTATTATTGCACAATTTAGTTAAAACATCCTCTTTCTTTCTGAACTGATACTCTGTTTTATATCATGGTTATTTGTATACTGTAACTTTTGCAATTAAATGCATCAAAATCCAAGCATCATAAAAGTCTGGCTTCAGGTCATTTTGAAGCGGAAAGAGAATTTGTGCCCTATTTTCTTAAGAAGTTTGCCACTTGACGTAGTTAACACAAGCTTTGGTAGTCAGACTGTGATAGATCCCGTCACTTGTTTTATGACTGATTTTGACATTCCAAGGCTTTGCCACCACAGATACATGTGGAGAGGCACTTGTATCCTAGAAAAAATGTCTAGAGACTTTAGCATGAAACTGGCAATATCTGGAGCCCTGGCTCCAGAGTTTATCAGCAGTAATGATAATAGAAACTACTGAGCAGATGTTTGTGACCTGGACAGGGTGGTGGCAAAATACCTCAGTCTCCTCCAAGTCACAGCTCCTAATTTACCAGCACACAGTGACTTTCTATATTACTTGTCCCACATTCAGAAAGTCTTTTGTAAAAGCAGCAGGTGCAAAAACTGGTCCCTTGCTGTTGAGAATCCCCTTTCCAGCTGCCTTTAATCAGTAGCTGGGGTATTCATTAATCTTCACTCTGAGAAGGGAGTCATCCAACCTACCAGTTCACAACTCATTTCCTCCAGATCCCAGCAGACCTCCAGTCTTTCTAGGAGCTTCTTCCTCTGATTTCTCTTGGTAAATTCTCATAGCAAATTTTCCATGACATAGGATACTAGACAACAAGGAATATTTCCAGCAATACTGTAGAGAACAGCAATGAATGCGAAGAACAGCAGCTGGGAAGAGCTGTGTGACTGGGTTATTTAAAAACCTTTCTGAATCTCCATCTTCATAAAAATGAATTTAAGCTGTGACAGGAACAAGGTCTTTTTTTACTGGAAGACACAATCAGTACCTGTGCAGTCTAGAACTTGTTGCTCTAGCTCTAAGAAATAGAAACAAAGTAATTATTTAAATTTACAGGACCAGCATGAGCATCAAGAAAATAAATCTGCTAGAAGTTGGTGAAAATATTGATGGGAAAAAAAATGGATATGAAGTATCTAGAAATAAATGCAGATAGCAAATTAAAAACAAAGAAACCCCTTTTTAATCCTTGGAGTGGAGGACTGTTGAAAGAGGGAGAGCGGAATATAACAAGTTTCTACCTTCTCTCAAGAGTTTATAACTTCATCAACAGAGCTTTTGGTTGGGATTGCCCATGGCAGCAGTGGCCCTGGTAGTGTCTCCTTCAGGCCTTTTTTGTACTCCTTCATCCAGATCCACTACTTCTCCAATCACCACCCAGCTCCCCCACAGACAGAACAGAGCTGATGGCAAGAAAAAAATCTCCGTATTTTTTTAATATTCTTCGGCCACCTGCTTGTCACATGCTATTGTTGTGTGCCTCTTCTCATTTAATATCTGTTTTGGTAATGTTTTACAGTATATATGTCTACAGAGAGGGAACTCAGACATGACTGTCCCTGTTTTGTTTCAGGAAAACTGACCCTTCCTTTGCCGATTTGTTTCTAGAAAATAAGAAAACAGAGAACACTTACAAAAACACAGGGGGAAAAGGCTTTATAATTTACTATTAGCTAGGTAATTACATTTCCAAAATATTTCTGAAACCTTTCCATATTGCAGTTCTGAATTATCAAGACATAGGACACAGGAAAGTGATAATTAGATGTGAAACACCACTCATGTCCCTGCAGAAAGCCCTCCTGTCAGCCATTTAGCACTTACTATGGTGCCAAAGCTATGAGTTCGTGTTTCTCAACAGCATTTAGGTGCTAATAAATTATCCAACATTTTGAAAGCAATGGCCTGCCTAGGGAGAGTTTCACTGCTGAGGTCATGGGAAGTTATACCCCTGACCTGCAGGAACCAGACCTACGCCGTCCAGGGAAGGGTGGGATAGGCTTGTTGGCAAAGATGCTGTGTTTCCAACAACAGCAGAGGCACAAGTCAAGGGTGACTGTCCTGCACTTCAAAATACCTCTTTTTGAAATGGAAAACTAATTTATTTGTGGGATTCAATCTTGAGATGCATCTCAAGTGTGTCCAGAGTTTGATACTTGCCAGCTGGGGTTATCCCATGCAGATACAGTCTAGACAGGTAAATTCCACTTGTCCTTTTTTCTCATTATTAAAGACTCCTTAAGTACAATTTACCTAAATCCTTTCTGAAGCAATACCAAGCCAAAAATGCTGCCCCACCAGCCAGTAAAAAGATGTCAAGTTATAATTCTTCTGAACTATATATGTTGCATTCACCTCCTTAGTTTATAGCAAATAAATTCTCCACTAGAAATAACATTTATGTGGATTTACAGTTGAAATCAAGAACACTACTAAAAGTAGTTTAGCATCTGAACATCTACCTGGCTGCTAGCACACATTTCAGAGGCACTAACTGAGTAGACGTAAAGATGTCATGTCAAAACTGCCTATCTGTGCCACATAAGCCAAGTCCTATCCCAGGACTGGAAATTACTTACCACTTTATGACTTTGTCATAAAAGAGGTATATGCTTTGTCATATGCTTTATTCCATTCCTAGAATTTGCTGTAGAAGGCACACAGCCTCTCTAAGTGATTTAAAGTACATGATACCAACACATCTGGCAGGATCAGAAATGGGCTCAACTGGGCTAACATGTGGTTATCACTGGTAGAGATGGAAAAATCCACATGCACATGCATTCAGATATATTTTCCAAGCAAGTGCCTGCTGTATTCAGAAGCTTTCTTATTTTTCACTCAACTGTATCAATCAGGGATCGCCACAGTGCAGCAATATGATATCATGGGAGGGAAGATACGAATGAGATAAAGGCAAGATCCAAAGTGTCACAAAACATAGGCATGCCTAAAATAGCTGTTTATTTTTGCCTTATGTGCTTCAGGGCATCCTGCCTGGCATTCATCTGCTGCCTCAGAAGGCTGCAGGCTTTGGCAGGTCCTGTGTCTTACTCGCCAACTCCTGGGACTGCCCTGGTGTACTGGGACTGGCTGGGCTGGAGGCAGCTTTCCTGTATTCTGTGTCCTGTTCAAAGCTGTGCTTTGAACTGGCAGCTGAAGCAGTGCTGATAACACAGCAGTGGCTGTACAGCTCATGAGCAGAGCTTGCACTGCAGCAAGTTGTTCTTCCACACTTTTCTCCCAGTGAGGAGGTGGAGAGTGCTGGGAGGGGACCCAGCTGGGACAGCTGACTCCAGCTGACCAGAGCAATCCCACCCTATGACTCTGTGCTCAGCAGTAAAAGCTCAGGGAAAGGAGGAGAAATGGGAGGTGGATTTTCACGGTTATTACATTTGTCTTCCCAACTGTTACATTCTTTCCTCAAAATGGCTGAACAACTGCCTGTCAATAGGAAACACTGAGCATATTTCTCTTTTGGTTTGCTTGCACACATGCCTTTTGCTTTCCCTATTAAACCATCATTGTCTCAACCTGTGAGACTTTTTTCCTCTATTTTCTCTCTGTCCTGCTGAGGGAAAGGGAGTGAGTAGGTGGATGGGTGTTTGGCCTTTGGCTTGGGGCAGCCCACCATACCTGGGCTCCTAAGAGTACCTTTCAATATCTATGTTTAGGCATAAAACTTGGTCTCCTACTGCTCACCTTTAAAGAAGTTTTCTGTCAGAATGACAGGTGTACAAAACCCAAAACAGAGCAGAAAGAAAATGGAAACTAAGCATAGCCACAAAAACTTAGCACTTTCTCATTGTCCATTTTGTATGGTAACTTGAAGAATATGATGGGATAGAGGCTTACACATCTCCCATTTCTGTACTGCCTGAATGCAACCTTGTTCATGTCTCTTCCCCTTTCTGATATTGTGTTTCCTCTAAGCTCTTGACCTTCTACCAAGGCTAAAAAGAGAAGCTGCAACCAGTTCTCTGAACTCACTGCCTTGAAAAGTGCTGGCCTTGCTCACTACTGAGTTTATTTGGGGATTCCATTTTAATGGCAGTCCCAAGGAGAATTACTCACTTGTCTGCTCCTGGAAGAAACTGAGCCAAATGCCATACAAATGTATATTTTCTCTCTATAGCAGCATTGTCTTTGGTAATCAGGGCACTCTCCTGGCAACCAAACATCTCACATACTGCAGGTCTTCTGTGAAGAAATGAAAACAAACAGTTTAAGAAAAATCACTTCAGAAAAATTTTCAGTAAAACTGAAATGGTTTTAGGCTCATCTTTCTCTGTAAATAAAGTAGTGAAGAGAATGAGATATTTCAGTGAAGTGCTTGGCCGCAGCAGAGGTACAGACAAATGGAACTAATGTGTGTGCCACTAGAAAATGTTGAGTAGGGAAATTGTTCTACAAATGCCATTTTTCCTTTCATCTGATCCCCCTTGTACATGCATTCCTCAGGAAAAGCGCTGTGTTGTTGTGGCAAAGGGATTTTGCAAGTATGAATATTGATCTATCCCTTAACAGAGGCAAGTGCTTGAGGTAGAATGTAACTTATGCCATTGTGTTGGAGTGCTCAGTCAGTAAATTTTGTGCAAAGGAATTGAATTATTGGGGATTTATACACTCTGACAAAGCACCTTTGTCCCATCCTCTATTAGAAAAGGCTTTAGAATCCAGTACATTATACATTATCCAGTACATTACACTTACTCTAAAGATATTTTATATCTGCTATCCCAATATAAAAAGACCTTGAAGAAGAGTGGATATCTTTCAGCCTCTACATTGCCATAATACCTCATTGACATTTTATAGAATAATCTATGAGATAGAGGCTATTTGATTTTAAGGCAGCCAAAGATTACACAGCTAAAATGGGTCTGGCCTCAAAGGAAAACAGATGAGGTGATACATTTCAGCCAGAGAGTTTGTGGCATCTTGCATTTCCACACAGAAAATATGCAGCAGCTGTTATTAAACAGAGTTCATTTACTCTACCTGCACATACCTACATGGCGACTTAAAAAAAAAGTATTTTAAAAACCTGGAAAGGGAAACTGGATTGCATCATCCATGCTTTCTGACTTCCATTAAATAGACAACACTCTTCCTAGTCACCTCAGATGCTCAGAATCAGATACTATGGGAGATATTTTCAGACAACTTCTGATTAACTTTCTATTATCATTTTAAAAGGTGATAAAGTGGCTGGGGTTAGTACAAGTGAAACTATCAAGAAGTGGCTTTCCCTTTTTTTTTTCCACAGCTGAACAGGATGTAAAGAAGAGGAAGATATTTCAGTGAAAAATGGCAGAGATGACTAGCAAAGTTACCGATCTATTAGATCAAAGGAAAAAATGCTAATTTAACCTGAACAACAATGTGGATCATATATTTTACACCTTTTTTCTATTTTCCACTATTAAAATGCTTAATGCATTATACAGATTGGAATTTTGCTTGTGGATTCAAGTTGCAAAGAAATTTTTAATTATTTTAGTAACTCAGAAAAAAAAATATTTAAAATTAACACTGTACCAGATTTGGGGATGAATGCTGTGTTTTAGTCCAGAGGCTGAAAAAACTAATTTTATCTACCAGGCTAGGGTTTCAGAAAATATACTCAATTTATGATAATGGTTGATTAGAAACCAACACCATGAAAAATTTGTTAAACTTCTGTCTGTGGAAATATTTATAACTTTCATAAGAAAACACTGACTGTGGATGCCCCATCCCTGGAAGTGTTGTGCACCATCCCTTCCAACCCAACCCCATTCTATGATAATATGATCTAGCTTGGATTCAGCCCTGCTTTGGTCAGGCAATGGGAACAGATACTAAATGATCTGTGACTCTGTAAGTGGTAGAATAAAATTTCAAAGCTGCTGCTCTTTATTTATTGTAATGGGGAAGAAATTTTGAACTTTCTTTGCTTTTGGGAAACAATTAATGGACTTTGCTTGCTCTTTGGCTTGCAAACTCTTAATCAAACTTGCTATGCAGAAGTATTTCATTCTTTCTTGATAACAATGAGAAGATCCATGTGAGTGACTTGTGATTTGGGATATCTTATTTTTTAAAACCTTTTAAGGGACACCCACCTTTATGTAAGGCCAATGGGACTCTGTGAAGCTGAGGTGACCAAATCCCTAATGATGACGGAGAATTAACAAGTTAAAGATACCAACAGAGTTGCAGCAATTCTCCATGTGTGCACTGTTGCAAATATAATGTAATTTAGCCTTAAATGCTCTGCCCCTGACAGCTTTGTTCCACTACTTGGACCTCCTCATGGGCTAGCAGTACGTTCACATTCGGGGGAGCACCTCAGATGTGTTGTAGCTTGTCAAAGAACAGTGACATGGTGATCTATCTAAGCCTTCCTGTGCTTCCTCCTGAACTTTGACTGACCATTATTGGGGTTCTTTATTATTAAGCTACTTAAAAAAGCAAGAAAGAGTGACTGAGTAATCACTGAAAGGTGATAAACTCCCAGAGCTGCTGTTCAGAAGGTCTAATGAAGCCCAAGCACCAGTCAGATCAGCAATTTGGCACACTGGTGGCTCCAGGGTGCAGTTCAGCCCCCCATGAAACCTCTGGGAAGATGCTGGGAGCTAGATGATGCCCTAAATGAACAAAGGCTGTTGTTACACAGGCTGAGTGACATTGAGTATTCCCAAAGGGGTTTTTTTATTATTATTATTAGATTAGAATCTGTTCTTAAATCACTAAATTGTGTGGAAATTTCCTATTCCAGAAGTAAGCAAACATTCAAGAGTATATATATTTTACTTAGCAGCTACCACAGAAAAATATACAAAGTAGGAATCTGTTAAATACAAAACCTAACGCGACATAAAAATGTATTCTCCTGACAGGTCTGTTTCTTTAATAGAGTTTCATTAAAGAGGGAACCATTGTTTTATGGAATATTCTGTGGTTTAATAAATGAAATGTGCAGCCATTTAATGTGTCTCAAAAATTTCAGTTTTGCATTGTACTTTAATTTTTCATCAGCATAAATTTCGCTCAAATAACTCTCTGTAAAAAGGCTTCACTTTGCTTCAGTGCTTGTAAAATTCTTCTTTGATCAGGTTTGTTACCTCTGAGTTCATTTTTATTTATCCAATCCAGGTGACACTAAAAGTATAGTTCATTATTTAAGAGGTGAAAGGATTCTTGGGACTCGATTCCTATAAATCATGAGTTTAGGATCCCAATAGTAGGGTCAAAAATGGGCTCTAGTCTGGCATACACACACATATGGGTGTCCCAAAACCTTTCCCGTGACAGGGCTATTGCCAGTAAAAGCACATGTTTGCTGTCTGTATGGCTTTAATGAGGAGAGGAGACAGGATAGGTCAGCCATGGTACAGCTGGTGAGGGTGTGGATCTGCCAGCCAGGCACTTTGTAGCAGCAGGATGTCAAGGCCCCTCTCACATCACATTGTGGGGCACGATGCTGATTTCACCCTCTACTTGTATCTTGTTTTTTAAACACATAATAATTGGCATAAATGCTTAACTCAGTTCTTTAAATACACACATTTAAACCACACATATGATTGCAGCAGCAAAAATTAGTGTGCACTGTAATCTCATTATGATCTAGTTCTAGATATATCTATCAAGAGATAATCATTGATTCACTAATTAATTAAATACAAACAGATTACTTTAAGGTGATCTTTGCCAAATGTCAGAAGGCCTACAACCTTTACAGTAAAAGAGTGGATTTTAACTTACATACAGATACGAAAATTTTCAGAACCACAACCTTAGCACCACAGTCAGTTCCCTTGTGTGATTCTGTCCCTGATTTCCTGTGGGGAAAGAATAAACCAGCAAACCTTAAGCTCAGCTTGTGTTGGGATACCCTGAGCATCTGTTAGATTCCTTTTGCCCTGTAAAAGATTGGTTATTTACACTCCAAAGTGTTGACAAAGTACAATTACATAATGATCATTTGTCTATAAACTACTGTAGCAATAATAGCACTTGAAGATGAGAAAAGCAGCATTTCTGAGACATAGACATCATGGGTTTTTTCTCATTACTAAACTTAAAATTTTGTGAAGATTAACTATTGATGCAGAAATAAGCCTCTATCAGCGACAGCTGAATGACACCCCCAGTCTTTCACTCACATACTTGTTCTGAAGCTGTTCCTCAGCCAACTCCTGGTACCATTGTTAATGTCATCTGGAAATGACACTACATGTGCTGCTTCTATCAGTGACAGTGCTCAAAACCAGTCAGACACAGACAGCTTCTACAGGAAAATTCATTGAGGTTGTCATGTGGAATAACAAAAATTTGATGCTTGGGCTCTTTTTTCCACTCATTAGTTCCAAATTTGTTTAAAATACATGCTTGAGAAGAAAGCAGCAGAATTAGATACTAATTCAGCAAAAAATCTAAGCATATGGGTTTCTCCCACTGCATTAGTAACACAACTAAAATCATGGTGAAGTTTGCTGAATTTGCTTTTCTTCGAAGCCTTATCTGTGAAACTAAATCTAGTGTGCTGCACTAGGGGGATGCAGTACACAGCTTTTATAAATAGAAGATGAGCTATAAAGTCTGATGCCTCTTTCTGCTGTGAGCTGCAGTATGATTCCTAGCTTAACCACAAAGCAAAGGAACAGCAAAAAAGGAACTACCAAAGAGATGATGCTGGCAAAGCCCCAGTCATTATCTTCAAGCACAGTTTGTTTGAAAGTGGGCAATTTTCTGAGTTCGCTTTTGTCCTATGGGAAATGAGATCTCCTGACTCAGCATTCTTCTGCTACTCTCACATGAACTCTGGTCTAGGACGACTGGATGTTCTTTGGGAAAACAGCAAAGACAATAGTCAAACATATCCACTAGTAGGATATCCATAATTTTCAGTGACCTTAGCTCTTACAAGTCCTGTATATTTTTTATGGTTGCCATCACAAACTTATTTACTCTTTTCCTGCACTACTTAAAAGTACAGGATGGGAGTTGAAAGGAACCTTAAAGATCATCCAGTTCTGACTCCCCTTCCATGAGCAGGGACACCTTTCACTAGACCAGGCTGCTCAAAGCCCCTTTCAACCTGGTCTTTAACACTTCCACGGATGGGACATCTACCACTTCTCTGGGCAACCTGTGCCTGAGCCTCATCACCTTCACAGGGAAGAATTTCTTTCTAATATCTAGTCTAAAACTATCCTCTGTGGTTTTAAAGTAATTTCCTCTTGTCCTACCAGTACAGGCTCTTGTCTAAGCTCCCTTGTAGCCCTCTTAGGTACTTGAGGTGACATAAGTTCTCCTCAGAGCCTTCTTTCTTCAGACTGGACAGCCCCAAATCTTTCAGCTCATCTGCATAGGAAAACCACTTCTTTGCTTTCGCCCGATGTTTGTGGGTTTGCTACTTCCTCTAGCCCAGGTTTACACAAAATTTGGAGGACATTCTGTTCATAACTCCCCCTTAGGCACTTAACTGTTCAAATTCAGAATAAAATAACATCAGTGACACTTTGGAATGCAAGGTAAGCCCCTAATCTCCTATAATAAGCTGAGATCCTTGTAAGTCAGTGGAGAGAAAGCGACTTTAATACCTAACTGACAAATGCCTGAGTGAAGGCACGAATGCTCCCATAGAACTTCTTAAACATCTCTATGTAAAATCCAGACCTCATTGCAGAGGCCAAAGTTATATTAACTTCAGCAGTGCCAAGACTTCACCCTCAGGTTTAGTTCCAGTAGGGTGGAAAGGCAACTTTGGAGAAAGTGACGGGACTGGGAAAAAGGAGAAATGTTGGAGGTGCAATAAAAATTAAAATGAATAATTAATTTCAACTGAGGTAGAACTGGGAAAAATTGTCAGTACTGACTGCATTCTCTGAGCTGGGATCAGATTCTATTAATTTTATAAAAAAATATTTTAACAGAAGATAAGTAATTTAGCGGTGTCTCTTCTGGAACTGCTTCCATATTTATCCAAAGTCTGTCTTTCTCTTTCTTCCATGCTTTTAAAATTTATTTGCTCATTTTTGCCTTCTACATGCTAACATTTTTACAAGTTGTTCAGCTTGATTCTCCACTCTTTCCATAGTATGAAAGCTTTATTGTTCCCTGTGAATGCTCCATCACTTTCCCCTCCCAGCTCCCTGCTTTGGCACAAGTGGATTCTTTTGAGCTTCTGTGTGAAGACCACCTGCAGTAGACCTTGGAATGTGGAGGTGGGCTGAGATCAGCTTTGAGTTTCAAATGTACTCTACAACTCTTACTGTTTCCTACCACCCCCAAAACTACTTCATTTCCTACACCAACTGCTAAAGCAATAGCCCTGAGAGAGGCAGCAATGATTTACAGTGGCTCTCCTTAACACATGAACATTAATTTTATTTATCATACCAAGTACCAAATTTGCAAAAGACAAGGTCCATGATGGGCATTTTGAAGGAAATATGGTAGGTTACTCAAATCTATGGATATACCTGTAGAGATTTATAGACCATTGCCTTCAACAATTAGAACATAGTATATGACTAGTGCTGAAACCATGTCCAATGTTGATTTTGCTCATTTACTTTTGCAAATGGAGATGAAATAGCTGCCAATTCACAAAATGAAAGGAATTTTTGGATAGTAATATATTGAAAAGTAGATATGAATAGGTAGGTTAAAAGAAAAGTATAATTTAATAACAAATAAATAAACTCAGAACCAACACAAACTATTTGTGATTTCTAATTGCTTGGAAATTGCATTTACAAAAAATCAATCCTATGAAAAAAATCTATCCTACCTGATCCTATGAAGACTCAGTACTAGTCAAAAGACACATTACCTTCCTAGTCCTATGCCTGGTAGAAAGTGCTAAAGGAAAGAAATCACAGCAGTTAAGCACTTAAGTGGTTGATGGAATTTACAGGGTCAGTAGTGACAATTTTCCAGCCATTCATTTAATCAGGTATGATGTACTTCGAAATCAATAAAATTGCTCAGGATAAGCTATAAGGTGGCTGAGTGCACAATCAGCCCCAATCAAAAATTCTTCTTAGTTCATTGTGAAACTAAGCAGATAACAAAAATCTGCAGTTTCCAAACATCCCAGACACAGAACAGCTAGACAAACACGCAAGTGCATGTACTGGGGAAATGAAATTAGTAAATGGTGTCATTTGATTTAGCATATGATCACATCTGACAGGCATGAGCTCATCTCTGATGTGTTTTCTTGTTGATGCTGGAAAAAGAAAAATATGAAGCCAGTTAGGAATGTTTCTGAATGTGATGCTTTCCTTTTCCTCATGCTTTCTTTTCCTTTTCTTTCAGTAAAAACATTGGAGATGTTGAAATCCCTAAATCAAACAAGGCATATTTTTAATATCTTGTACTAGGGATAACCTTTTTAATAGTACTGGAAATCCCCATATAACATATCTAGGTGTATCCAGATGGATTGCTTCCATATGAAGACATTTTCTTCTGCCATTTTTCATTCAATTGTATGTATCTGTGACTTATGCTTTTTATAATGAAGGGCTACTCTTAATAACCTTGTATTTATTTATTTATTTATTTTTTTAGAAAGAGCAGATGTGATGAAGTGAATGAGAGCTATTGGTTTAATAAAGCACAGTCATCTTCTCTCAGATGTTACAACAAACCAGATTAGATAGAGCTTTAATGGATAAAGTTCCAGTGTTACTTCTGCTGTTGATTAATGGTATGAATTTTCATTTTCTCTGCTCTGTGTACCTTGCTTACGTGCCTGTGTTTAACTGTTTAGAAACTGGAATTGTAAGAACATGAAAGTAAAGAACCCCCGGATCACAAAATATCTCATTATCTAAATGATGATTCCTACATGATAGAGAGAAGTGAAAGGTGACAAATCCTTCCCTCTCAATTAAATTCCCTTCATGAGAGTCTTTAGTACATTTCTGGCCATAATATCAGCCAAGCAATAACAGAAAATTCAGTGTCATTATGGAAAAAGGACATTAAAACTGTTTTACAGGTGAATGGAGGGGATGCGCAAATATACTTCAAAGAGAGGGTCTTGTTTTCCTTTTATTCCCTCAGTATTTCCATGAAACCTAAGGCAATGACATCACAACAAAATAAGGTTGCCAAGATATACTATACAAAAACATGTTTTCACATGGTTACATTTTCTGCAAATTATAGTTCTTGGAATATAAATCAGAATAATTGTTTAAATCAGAGTGACTGTTGAAACAGATTTACAGAGATCAAATCAAAAATGTAATAATTCTTGTGGTTTCACTAATGCTCAGAGCACCAAATACTTCTGAAAATTTTGGTTGTCAGTTATATATTGTGTTTACATTAACATGCTGCTTGAACAGAGAAAATATATATTTTAAGATGAAAATGTGAATCCAGGGTTACAAGAATGTTTCTGAAACAGCTAAGTCATCTTGCTTCAAGTAAAACCAGATGTTTGCTTAAAGTGAAAGGCAATCATTTCTTTTAATTATGTTCACTGGTTAGGCCACCAGGAATATCCATATGTGCACACAATGATCCAATTAAAATCAAAGACCTTACGATGGAGAAAGCAATCAACAACTGAAAGACCACCAAATGACATGTGAGGCACTGACCTGGATTCCACTACCTCCGTTCACTCATTTTCACTCAGCAAGTCGAACAGGAGAGGCTGCTGCAGTCTGCCAAGGTCCCCTGGGAATGTCCTGTCCTGGGTCCCGGAGGTATCTGCGGGAGCAGTGGCTTCCTAAACAGTTGCTCCAAATTGATGAACCTGGACTAGACACATTTCTCAACTTTGCACAGGGTCAATACCTGCAAAAACATTCCATATGCAGTAAGGAAACAGCTGCAACACTCTTCTTTGGTCATTTTAGCCTTTAGGATGTGTGGAATTGTGGTGAGTCTAATGGAAGAGAGAAAAATATGGAAACTCATGAAGTGTATTGCATGAATATTTCACCAGCAGAGGAGATGGAAAAATGGATCTAACATGTGGATATTAATGTCCTTCTGAAATCCTGCCTGTAAGGGCCACGTGACTGAGTTGGCAGAGACTGTAAGCACAAAATATTAGCATGATATTTCCTAAATAATCTATACTCTTAACAGCTCTTCCTATCCTGGACATTTCCTATACACTTATCACCTAAACTATTATTGGTGGCTGATGGCTTTGAAACTTTACACTTTGCATAGTTTGAAATCTCTATTCAAAACTGCATTGGTCATATATAAAAAGATATATTTTTAGTCCTCCTGTGAAGAAATACATCTACTCATTTAATGGCAGAAACCACATCCTCTGGGAACAGGCAGCTAACTCCAGCAGAACCTCCTCAGCTCCTTTGTGATCCTCTCAGCTCTATATCCATCTATTTCAATAACAACTATGTATTGTATATCAAAAATTGTGCATTACATTTATTTGCCATGAAATATACACGTAATATTTACATAAACACACATGCACACAAATAGCCTTGATAGGCTATTGTAGGTGGACATAATATCATATCCTCTGATTTTATTTTTATAATATTCTTTCTGGAGCTGAACATTTTCTCCAGGAAATTGACAAGTTAATAACTTCTGCCCATAGTTTTCAATTTGCACTACCTCAGCTTAAAGGTACAGAACCCTTTTCCTTCTGTGGCATACATCTTGAGCCTATGTTTAGCTTTTGCTGGATGTTGCCCAGTTTTTGGGTAGTATTTTATGTCAAACAGTTTCCTCACCAGTTTATAAGAAAGAAAAGGAAAAAAAAAAAAGAGGTGAGAAAAAGAAACCTTTATAAAAGGTATTCTCTGATCGCGTGCTTTTGTCAGTTGAGTTGACATTTTCGCACCAGACTGAATACATAATCAGGTGATAAAATGTCATTACAAAAAACATGAATAAAACATATGCCTGCAATGGACCTATTAGGATTTTTAATCATAATTTCAATAAGCCAAAGAAACAGCCCTTTCTATTTTCCCAGGTTATGTCTGCCATGGCTGGGCAGGTCGTTTCACACATGCAGTTTCTGTGAAGAAGGTGTTCTTGTTGTCTGATTGTGCATGATCTTGGATCGATTGCTATATTGCTTTGCTTTTGTTTCTAGTGAACTCTTTTCAGAAATACTTCTCACCAAAGAAGAGATCCTTTAAATTCCATCCTCACTGCTCCACAAAACATTTCCTCTTCCAAGCTTTGCACTCAGATTAAGGCCAGACTCTACAGAGTTCTTTGATAAACATGGATATGTATATATAACACCCATGTCCATGACAACTTTATTTTGATCTTCTGAGTCCTGTACAGTCTTTAAAATGTTTCTCGTTCACATGGCTTCACTTAACTGTCAGTTCTCACAGGACCCTCTGTGCATTGCAGCCAATTGTTTTGACTAATCAGCATTCACATTAAAACTCTGGGCCAGGATATTTAGAGGAAAAAAATCATGCAGACCCTGCAAATTTAGTAGCAGACACTTGATTTTTGTTGATTACCTTGTAAATATGTTTCCAGGAATATTTTCCTCAAGGTACACTCCTTTCTTGAAATACAACACACCAGCTTTCAGCATGAGACAGGAACCAAAATGAGCTCACATCGGAGTGCATGACCTCCAAGAACTTCTGGCACTGCTTAATGGAAAGTAGGTGGCATTAGTACTAATATAGAAGGGTAGCAGGCAAGCTAATTTGTATCTCAGAAGGATCCCTAAATATGTCCCAACTATTATTTATTACTAGAAGTTATAAAATAGAGTTAAAGCATATTTTATTGTTTATTATCCAAGTCATAAAATATACAAGCACAAAAAATATAAACAATAGCAAAAAAAGCTGAAAGAAGGCAACCGTTCAGCTAGCTGAACCATCTCAAAATTCTAAATGTTATCTCATGATGAATGGCTGCTGGAGTCTGCAAAGGACTGTACCAAATCCAGTTTCCTGTTACACACAGACCACCCCTCTCAAAGACACTTCAATCCAACTGTATTGTCACGTATTTGCCTCAAAACAGAAAATTTAATTTCCTCATCACCATTTGGTGAGTCTTATATTGTCAAAGGGCCTACTGCATACCTCTCTCTGGACTGGCCTTTGCAGAAGAATTGTTCTTTTCCACTGTGTTTCAAGGAACAATTAAGAATGTGCTGTGCTGTGCCTGGGTGAGTTTTTCAAGTCTAGATTTTATAAGCTTTCCAGCACTAAATTCTAAGCATTTGCCAGTGGTATGTTAAGCAATACAAACACTCTCTGTTGCATATACTGTGGGTTCCTGCTCATTCTCATTTATTCTTCTTTCTGATACTGCTTCAGAAGTAACACTTTCTTCTGTACATCCTTCTTTCCATGCTGCCACACTGAGTATCCTATTGCTAACCTGAGGGAAGCTTAGGAAAAGGATATAAAATCAGATAACATAAAAAAGGGTCACAAATTATATAACTAACACATTTAATATATTCAAATTAAATGGACACAGAGTCCACATATTTACCATTACAGGCACAAGCATTTCTGATTTTAAATCCTATGGTGGACTCTACAGCCTTGCTAGAAAATTTATTCCATTCCTCGACTGTGCTTTTTTGTACCTAATACATACTAAAATTGTCTCTCTCTGCAAGTTAAATTGGTTACATCTTGTTCATGGATTATGGCCGTGAAGAGTAGATTATTCTACTTTCTTGTAATTTAAAGATTTCAGAAAAACAAACATTTGCTTTTGAAGCTCCCTGACTAGATGGGCTGGATTCAGCATACCTGGAAATTCTTAATTAACAGAATGAACATCTTATGACTGATGGAGCAATGTGAACAAATAATTTTATTTCAATTGAGGCTGAAAAAGCATTTTGAGAACTTGCAGATAAATTGTATACTGGATGGATACATCATTGTAAAATCTCAGAAGTTTGCAAAATTAAGTTTTACAATTACTTTATGAACTTGGAAAATATTTGGCTTAAATGGGAAAAATTCAATATTTGTCTTTTCTTCTCCTACTTCTCATTTCATTTAGCCAGAAAATTAATTCAGTGTTTAACAAAATTATGCTTTATGTCAAATGATACATAATTACAACATTTATTTAATGGAGCTTAATAATTAAACAGCTTGAAATGCAATCACTAATACAGTTTATAGATAAGAGAAAAACATTTGAAGGGATCTTAAGTAGACTACAAAAACGTTGGTTAATCTTACGAACAAGTGAAAGTCCATAATCCTGTTTAGGCCATGGTCTGCTGGTAATGCATTTGCAATTAAAGTACTCTGTGATTTATGGAAGTCAGAAAGGAAATTACTCAAAAACATCTATGCAGAAGGTTTGTAACTAGCTCCCTTTTCCCAAAGGACAGGACTTTAACTGTTGCCATGGCTCAGCTCAGAAGATCTTCGACTTGTTTTGCAAAATATTTATTTGACTTCTTCAACTTCATATGTTAAATGTGCTCAGCTCAGTAAGATAACTGGCGCAGAGGTTACACAAGACTTGTAATTACAATATCAATCCTTCTAAGATATATTTTACAAATGGTGGAGTCTATTTTTATTCTATTTTCATATTCCTTGAGGAAAATGTTCAGACTAATTAATTTCCCTTGTCATTGAGAACTCAGTGCACCAATAAATATAATTATTATCTCTTTTCATTTTTTAAATTTTAGACTATTTCAGTCTATTCTAGTTGTTAAAATATCCATTCAGGACATTGAGATTAATGACAAGGATAAAAATGGAATTTTTTTCACAACTAATCCAAATTCTGAATTTGTTTTAATTTCAAAATATTTACAAATCTTTTAGCTTATTTTAAAAAAGCAAACATTTAAAGTTGTCAAATTGAGAACATTACAATAGAATATATAGGCTATAAGAAAAATGAATTCATGAAACCTTAAGCAAAATATTCATGAGTTTTCTTTAATCCACCAGAAAACTCTATGGGAGAAAAATGCAATAATATAGGGTAAGAAAAAAAAGCAACTTACAATTGTGAATATAGGTTGGTCTAAACTTGTTGATTTTGTTTGAATCACAAATTTTCTCGTAGGAAAGCTGAGAATGAACAAGTATCGAGGAGCAAGATGTGGTTCAAGGCTTATGTCAAAGCAAGCTCCTGATTCTAGAATATTCATCTGTGCTTTTTGTCTGTACTTTTTATCTCATTTTTGTAAAAGAAATCTCTTGTGGACATACAAGTAGCAGTACTGGTTGACAACACTTCAAGCATTAGTCTTGGCCTGAGAGATGGAACTGATTTTACAAGTGAAAAATTAATTAACTGACCTTGGGAACAAAAAATGCAAACAAAAAATTAAGGTTCCATGCCACTTCCTGAATTAGAAAAAATGAGAAGTCATCCTCCACTAAGTTTTTGCTGCTTATCAGTAAGTGCAGATCTGCATTTTAAGGACTACAGTAACTGATGGCAGTCATACAGCTGAGATCGAAAATAATTGAATAAATTATTAAATAAACTTTTTGAGCTTCATCAAGACAGTGGACATAAAAGATCTGCAAATCACTGGCACTTCCAGTCTACTGGGTTTTCACAAGACCATTAGGAAAACTGACTACTAACAAATACCAAAGGCACTTGAAAATCACTGAAAGGTTTTGCTCTATGGCAAAAACCTGCTGTGAATGAGATCCTAACCCATCTTCCCTTTTAAAAGTTGTAAATGCCCAATGGCTGGCTCTGCTCTGTCACCTGCAGATGACATTCATCCAGTCCCTGCAGACAGAGAGCCAGTGATGGGCTGCAGAACCCAGCTGCAGAGGGGAAGGGGTTGGGAAAATGGTTCCCTCTGATTATGAGGCAAGGGAGTTGAGACCACAGCTCTGGAAATGCAGGCAAAGGATCTGCAGGCAGAATTTTATCAACTGCAACCTCCAAGCCCATTGATTCGACTTACAGGCCACTTCCATTCTGCAATCAAAAATTATCTCAGGAACATATCAACATATCCCAAGGGAACTTGGAGAATCTGCACACCTTGTGATTGCAGCCTGGCAGGGGCAGCCCAGATTATAGACTCCATGATGAGTTTAAGGTGGGAGAATTGGAGGTAGAGGTAAGAATCTGAAAGAAATAAACCTCCACACTGTCCTCTTCCTACCAAGCAGTAGCTCCAGAAACCACGTGGAGTTTGGGTGAGAAGATTATAAGGTGTCTGTTGGTAGAACTGCCACTATCAGTATCATGGGTGCACACGCCTTGGACTTGAAGACAGCAGCATTAGAATAGATTTCAAGGATTTTCTTGCATTTCAGTCTGTAAGAGATCACAATCCTGTTAGAGATAGGGAACGTGACTGCAGAGAAGGGTTTATTTTATTTAAAAGTCATATTATTTTTTCATATTAGATATTTCAAAGAAATTCTTTGTGAAGTAGTGAGGCACTGGAACAATTTGCTCAGAGAGGTTGTGGATACCCCATTCCTGGAAGAGTTCAAGGCCAGGTTGGGTGGTACTTAAGTGGAAGATATTCCTGCCCATGGCAGTGGTTTGGAACTAGATGATCATTAACATCCCTGTCAACCCAAACTATCTTGTGATTCTATATTTCCCACTTTGCCAATAAATTTGACCACTTTTACCAAATCCAACCGCATTTGTTGGAGGAACATATAATTTGTACATATCAAGTTTTTAAGAGATTTGGAAAACAGACAAGTGGATTAAGAGAAGACCAAAGGTTATGTCCTGGTTACAGAGGGGTCAGTTTAGTACTGTGTTGCTCACTTCTTTGTGGAGCCAGGGTGTCCTTACTGAAAGTTGGCCATTTTCCCTTGCTCTGGGAAGGTGTTTGCATCCACCCCTCCATACTTGGTCCCTTTGTCATCCCTCTGAGCACAATTACGGACCTTTGGTGCTGAAAAGGACAGCAGAGAAAAGGTGATTGATGGTAGTGCTGAAATAACACAAGGGAGAGGGGACTGGCAGGGGGGTGACCCCAAACTAGTCAAGTCCAGGCAAGCCAAGCTCAAAGGAGCATGGTGGAGAGGTAGGAAAAGCAGCAGCAGGGCAGTAGAAATTGCTGTGAAGGTCCCAGCACAGAACTGAGCTTGGCAGGAGTACGGTGCCCCCCCCCTACTCAGACAATCCAGCTTCCAATGTTTTTGTTTTATTATGGTTTTTTGTTATTTTGGGCTGTGGGAGCTCTTTTTCCATGTTGCCTTTGTTCCCGAATGCCAGGTGGCATGGCACAGGAATAGTCACCATATGGCCTTTGTCCAGGGAAATCACATGGACACGACCTTCAGGGGGTGTCTGCCATCTTGTTTTTTTCCTGGTGGTGAATATCTTTCTGTGGATAAAACACCATCTCTTCTTTGTATACTTTTGTTATTAGTATTGCCGTGGTTATTGTGTCTTGTTCCATTGCTTTGTGCTTTTACTAAATTTTTATCTCAACCCATAGTCTCTCCCTTTTAGTCCCTCCTATACCAAAAGGGGTAGGGTGAGGGAACTAGCTTATTTGGAGTTTAATTTCCTACTGGTGTTAAAACACAGCTAAATAGATTTAGTTTCCGGTGAGTTCTTCAGAAACTAATTCACTCCTTGGTTCCCTTCTCTAATGGCATCTCATTGTTCTTTGCACTGTGGACATCAAAATTAGGCCCCAGGGTTGTTTGCACCAAGTCTGAGGAGCTATTGATAGATGAATGCATTAATTCACATTAGAAGTCTGTTTGCAGCTGTTTATCAACCATAATTTTTTATCCTTTTTAAAGAAATTGCCTTCTTTATCCCCTGTTGAAAATAATTTATTGGGATCTATTGTTTAGGTAGATTGCTTCTATTCAAGGTAATGCTGATCCCATGCCCCTTCCTTCTTAATGAAAGAACATAAACAAAAATTAAATTATATAACACTGACCTTTTTCTCCTATTATCAGTGTAATACATTGCTGTAATGTTATTGCTACATCAAAGTATTTTGAAATCTATTTTCATAAGCAAATTATGCTTGCCTTAAATTAAATTCTTCCATTTTTTTATTAATCTGGTTGAACTACTAGTTGAATGTATATTCCATACTTTTGTCTGAAATCAGCATCCCCCCCGACAACCCTGTAATTGCTAACATCAATGTAATTATTCCTTTTATGTTTAGTCTTGGCACTATCTTTCTTCTGACAGTCTGGCATTTCCAGAGTCTTGAAATACTCACTGAAAGACAATGTCGTACATTCTAAAATCTTCCTTGGGCGGCTATTTTAAAACTTTCAAATGAAAAAAACCTGAGTCCAATGCTGATTGTTATTTAAAAACATTGATTATTACTAGAAAATAATATTTTATATAACATATTAATTATCTTTTTCATTCAGAGTAAAAAAATGTATTAAACACGTTGTATACATGATGTACATGTATATACATCATGTACAATACATGATGTATGCATTGCTATTTACTGTTCTAAAACTGGATTGATAACCTGTTCATTTTATTTTAGTCCCAAAAACTGCTTTCTTCATACTGTCTTTAACACTAACAGTCAGATTTCCTCTTATAGTGTCAGTTTTCTACAGCTTCCAACATAAAAACCCCCTACCAAATCCACATTATAAATTGCGAGTTTTTGCTACACCTGTTACAGATACAGGTATAGTTACTGCTGCATTTTGGTTCTTTAACCAAGGCTCTCAGTCATGGGATTATGTTGTTTAGGGTTTGAAGTAAACAGTTTTTAATTACCACTCACATTTTTCTGGTTAGATTTCCCCTCGCAGATGATTCGGTCTGTAATTGTTTTCAGCTTTGTGAAACTGATCTCTGCCAGGCACACGGGGTGTGCACACACTCATGCACCCACGCTGCAGGCATCAACACCCGTGTGTGTGAGTGTGAGCGTTTCGTGCGAGTGTGCACTGTACAGCTATGCACAGATGGTCAGGATTTTGTTGTTTTGTTGTTCAAAGCAACAGCAACCAAGTTGCAAACACTTGAGCTGAATCCACAAGCATTGGGAAATTCTTCTACTTAGTGTGTAACACAGGATTGTCCTGGGCTGTATGCAGCACATTCTGACTTAGACAATCAACATGAACAATATTTTCAAATACTCAGGACATTCAGTTCTGGCAACATACAGCCACCAGCAAGCACTTCTCAGACTCCTGAAGTCCCCCAGAAGGAATTCTTCATCTTTCCCAAGGCACTGAAGATTGGAGGTTCTTATTTGATTTGATTGTAACAACTAGTGCTGACAATAATTTAGAAACAAATTAACATCACAGTATGAAAAGCAGCATAACAGAATATAGATGTAAACTGCAGATCTTTCCAATATTGAATTATAATCACATTTACATTAAATAAGGCAGTCAGAAACTATCAAAGAGGGAGTGATTAAGAGGTTAAAGTAAACAGGTGATTTCATGGGCAGAGGTAAAAAAAGCCAACCTGATCAATCTCAACCACTTGTGGTGTCAGAAAGAATAACTTCATAATAGAAATTTAAAATCAAAACATCTGTCTTATTCAGATAGGGGCAATTTAGCATTAGAGGTATGCAGTGAAACAAAGATTCTTATCTGCTATGAACTTGGAAAAGAAGGGTTGGGCTCCTTGGTACAGTTTGTTACAGCATTGTTTCTCCAGTCCTACATAAGGGTACATTGCCTAAAACTGGAGGATTCAGTGTCATTTTAGGCACTGAGGTTTGTCCCATGTGGCATTCATCTGAGTCTGCAGAAAAGAGTCCCTTGAAGGTCTGAAATCTATCTCTCAGCTCCACTCAGATCTTTTGGGTAGTTTGAGGTACCTCAAGTTCTCCTGGTTGCCCATAATTAAGTGAAAGAATTCCACCTACTAGCAGCTTCTAAATTTGGGATTTCTTAGCAGGTTGGCCATCTACTAAGAATTTTCAAGGTAAATGAAAGTTTCACATTTAAATTTTTTTTCATCATTTACTATTTTTGTATTTTCTCTCCTTTGTTATTTATATGATCATGTATTTTCTACACGTAATACCAGAGCCATGTATTAATTACATCTTATCTATACTAATCTTCCCTTTCTTACTGTTTTCCGTGTTTCATATTTTAAGTAAAACTCTGATCTGTTTTTCTGACGCAAAAATTTCCACTGTTCTCAGGACTTTCCTGTCTTCCCTTCTTGTCCTTTCTTGTCTTCCCTTCTTCTGTCAGCTTAGTGCTTTCTACTTGGTTTCACTGTGAAATTCCCAAGAACTTCAGTTCTCCAGAAGTTCTCCTGAAGTTCTACAGTGCCTGATATGCAGCCTTTTATTTCCACCAGAAGTAACTAAATGCTTCATCAAAATGCAAGAGCCTTGCAAAGACTGGGAGAGGGTTGTACAAGATATTCAACTCTCCATCCCATACAAGAGCAGGCATTTTCCATTTTGACTGCACTGACACCTGGCAACCAGGGAGTACCTTCAGGAAGGTCTCTGCTACTGGACCCTCTTCCTGTTTGTGCTCAGACCATGAGCACATAAGCCCTTTTCCCAGAACTGTGGAGAATGATGCCTGATCCTTATGCTTTTAATTCTGCAAAGATACTGTCTTATAACTATCTCGTTTGGTTGCCTAGTCTTTTTTCTTGAATACTAAATATAATGAGTAGTTATTATTATTATTATTATTGTTGTTGTTGTTATTGTTATTGTTGTTGTTGTTGTTGTTATACTCCAAAATAGATCAAGACTTCTTTAATGTCTTANTGTTATTGTTATTGTTATTGTTATTATTATTATTACTCCAAAATAGAGCAAAACTTCCTTAATGTCTTATTAGGATATTTTTAAAATACTTTTCAACCTATGGTTAATCTATGCAGTATAAGTAGTACTGGTCCTCCCAAAACAGAAATTTGTGCATTTTGCAGAGCCAAGAAATTTTGAGATAAAATGTTTATTTGAAGGACTGTATCTTCATAGATGTTATTTAAAGGACCAGACCTGCACTGATTTATTTTGCTCAGAGACCAGTTTAGCAATGCCAGTCACACATTTCCAGAATAATCTTCTTGGTGAGGGGTGAGGGGCGAGGTAAAAGTTAGCAATGTTATTTAAATTTGCTGTGTTGGGATTACTCAATAGTCATAAGAAAAACATGAAGGAATCTCCAGGGAGGTTTCATTCCATTCATTTCAGGATCAGATTAAACATATTTTGATGTGTCTATTTCCCTACAGGGAGCATATGGCTGTATATGTCAGACATTCAGCATTCAGAGCTGAACTTAAATTTTCAAAATCACACATTAAAGTGGGAAATCCTTTTTTCTATATATAATTATTAATGATCATTAAAAACATTATTTTTAGTCTCTGCCTTTGTTAAGAGCTTGATTTACAAGAGCCTTTAGCACATTATCTGCAGATTATGCTGACAGAATAATCACACAGTGAGTTAGCTAAATTTATGGCACATCATGTCTCCAAAATAACATGTACAAAGGAAAGATACCTTATACTTTTATTTGAACAGTTTTAATTTGGGCTCTTTTGATGCTCTAATGTTTAAAAAAACCAAGTAATAAACCAGGTTGCACATACCATAATGATTGTGTAGCAGCTGATGTAGTGGTTCAAATTAATGTTCTCATTAAGTGTGCCAAAGACCAAGCTGTCATAAACAAGCAAGCAAATGTGATGGTGACAGGCACAGAATGTGACCTCAAACAGACCTGTGTTGGTGGGTCAGTGCACACACTGATGTCTTGGACCAACCCAGAATTTCTGGGGGTGGCTGATACACAAGCAGAGCAGTAACAGAGAGAGGACACTCAGCTAACATCTGCACAGGGCTCTACTGCACCATTCTTTAAAGCAAAAGAGTCTCAGAAGCTGAATTGTGTGTCATCAGAACACAAAATCTGAATTTGTGTTTGAGAAATGCTTGGTATCTTTTGGCCCTGAAGTTGAGTGGGGCTCATATGAGCTACTCTGCTATTATCATCCTTATCATCTTCAGTCATGTTGCTGGATTTTGATCATACATCCCAAAACACAATTGAACATTCATATGGACTCTGTGAAAAGAGTTAGACATGGCCCTGACATCCATGAACATTACTCCCCCTGAAATCTCTGGGAGTTATGTGTACATCTGAGGGCAGAGTTCGGACCATAAAGTTTAAGTACAAGCATCTAGGCACAATTTTCTCCAGTGAGCAGGATTCCAAATTTCTGTAACATCTGCTGTGGGAACTATAAGTACTTTATATTAATGTTGTAAACTGTGTTAGCAATAATCACCTTTTTTAATGGGAAAAAATGCAGTCATCTCCACCTGGTGATTCCAGTGATGCAGACACCTGTCTGCTAGGAATTGGATTGAGACCATCAACATATTTCACCCAAGCAGTTGAAGGGATATGAGATGATAGTGGCCTGAGGTAATAATCTGCAAGTGACCCATGGATGTTGGGCTTTTTCCAGCAGACATCATTGTCAGATAAGCGCTTGTTTCTCTGTAGGGACTCAACTAGTTCTATCACTTCATATTTTTGCAAACTGTTTGGCTAAGAGATAACAAATGCATGTGAACATAGGAAAGGAAGGAATCCTTTAACCGTGCTGTGTGTACAGAAACCAGAACTATGCTGTAGAATCTATTCTTATTCTTTTAATTGGCTTCCTACTCATGTATGTAAACATATAGCAAGTAACAGTTTAAAGTTTCCCAGTGCCATCAGTAGTCTTCTTAGCTGTTTCTGGTTTCTTGATGTTTGTTGTCAATCTCATTATATCTCATTGCATCTCATCATGTATGTGGTCTGTTATAAGGAGAAGTACTTGACTACACTTTATGCTTAAAGCTGATTTTCCTCATCTAATTAAGGGAATAGTGAAAAGAAGCAGTCAGACACCCCACAGTCAGGTGTATGTTGCCTTCCACAGGTTGTTCTTGGTACTTTCATCAGTCAGATTAAAAGAATGTGGAATAAATTTGCATATCACTTTTTTACTGCAGTTGTAGATTGTCATTATAAGAAAATCTGCAGTTGAACTCTAGATGGAGTTCTAAAAATTTATGTATGAACCCAAATACATTTTAACTAGAAGTAAATCCTACAAGAATCTCTTTGTTGGAGAAGGAATATTTTATCACTTCTCCTATGCTAAATTGAGTTTAAAAAATGTCCAAAGGGCAATATTTCCAGGTGCATTTTTTAATGGTTTCTTACTGCCTGGCCTGTGGGAATGAGCTTTTCCTATAATTTCCCATTATTTTATGTGAAACACTGTTGATGACCAGTGTATCACTCCCTATGAAAAGGAATAATATCTTATGTAAAACTGACAGTGTTCAGTCTATTTGAGTACAGAAGTGAATCAGGCTCTAAATCCTCAGTACCAGCCTGTACCCTGGTCCAAAGTCAGCATCAAAAAAAGGGTTTCTGAACTGACCAAGATGGCTGCATGGATCTATACATGTACCAGACATAGAGACAGAATCCAGCATCAAAAAGAATAAATTGTAAGATGGAGGAATAGATGGATATCCCAGAATCCTATAAAAACATCACATGGAAGTCTTTTTACCACCAGTATAGTAGAAACCATTGAGTAACTTCCATTTCCCTTAAATGAACCCTGTAATGAAGCTCCTAAATTTAACCTCCCACGGGAGGGTGAGCAAGGGTGCACCACGTCCATGAAACCTCAGGGAGAATTTCCTCTGCTGTTGTAACCCTCAGGTGGCAGTACCTAGAGGCAGATTTTCCTTCTTGGATGAACATGAATTAATTCTTGGAGATTTTAATCCATGCACCTCGTGTTTGCTATGTTGTAAAGCCAAGTAGTGGAAGTATTTCTAATGTTTGCCTCTGAGTCAAGGGTTAGGAGGCAAGATACATACAAATACAGCTGGGAAATGTTGGTTTGTTAAAGTGAGTTTAAAGTCAATGTGGGAGTATAATTCTCTTCTGCTTGTGATTTTATTCCCACTGATTCCAGCTCCAAGCATTAAGATGGATTGATGTTTTTACTGGATAAGCAGGTAGGAGACTCACAGACAAAAAAAATCCACCAAACTTTTATTTTTACCATACTCCAATTTTTACTAAGGAGTAGGTTTTCTTCCATGCAAAATAAAATGAACTTTGATAAATTGAAATCTTCCAGCTTAAACTGCATGTTATTAACACTGGCTGAGAAAAGTTCTTATTTTCTGGCATCTTCAAACAGCATGTCTTCAAAAGGAAAATTTAATAACTTGCTTCTTACCACAAGAATGGACCGTAAGCAGAATTACCCATCAACAGCTTTAAACTCTTCAGTTGTTTGGATGTGAACAGCCTTCAAGAATCTTTCTGGATTCACCGATGTTGTGGGAACCTTACACTTACACTTGGCTTGGGAAGAGTGAATTCTTATTTTGCGAAGAGCCTGAGGATCTTGCCAAGGCTAATATTCTGGAGTCCATATGTGCTAAGTGATCTGCAATTCTGGAACACAGCAGCAGGCAGTCAAACTGGGGAAGCCCCTCAGAGACACTTCAGACAAGGAAAGGAACATGGATTTTTTTCAGGAATAAAGGAGGAAAGAAAAGATCATTTGAAATTTTGAAAAATTTAACATGAGAACTCTTTTGTCCAGGCCGTATGTATCACAGGCAAGTTTTTTGTGTTGCTGTAAGTGACAAGTAATTGTCTTAACATTGACTGTGTAAAATGAAGTGTCACTGCATTCAGGATTGTGAGCTCCACAGTAGAACACGTTTTATTGCATCCATTGTAAGGACTGCATTCAAGCTGGTGCAAGAATCCTGAGAGTGATAAAGCAACAAATATATACAGATGGTATTTTTTCATTCATTACATATTAAGAATGCAAATCATTGTTTTGTACTTTCTAATGCTACACCAGAGTCTGACTAGCACTGAAGAACACAAGCAACTCCTTATCTTTTTGCTTTCATGGTTGTCTAACAAAGGTCCTAGTGTTATGTGATATATAACACAAGAACTTATAGGTAGGAGACATTAATCCAGCCTGTGTCACATATAATAGCTGTGATGAATATCCTCAGAATACGATTTGAATGATTCCATCACATTTACAAATGAGGTGGAATGAGGTGCCCCACGCTTCAAGAGAGACATTGAGATGCTGAAACATCAAAGCTGGTGGAGGGTCTAGAAGGTAAATCATGTGAGATGTGGCTGAAGAAGTTGGGGATGATTAGCCTGGAGGAAAGAAGACTCAGGGGGGACCTTATTGCTGTCTACAACCACCTGTAAAGAGGGTGTATCAAGATAGGCTTTGGCCTCTTCTCCCAGGCAGCTGGTGACAGGATGAGAAGAAATGGCCTCAAGATATGCCAAGAGAGGTTCAGGTTGAGCTTCAAGGGTCATTATGCCTTGGAACAGGCTGCCCAGGGAGGGAGTGAAAGCCTGGAAGTGTTCAAGAAACAACTGGAAGTGGCACTTAGTGCTCTGGTTTAGTTGACACGATGTTCAGACAAAGCTTAGACTTCATGATCCTGGAGATATTTTTCAGTCTTAATGATTCTATCATTCTATGCATAGCAGTTAATTTGATTACACATAATAATATGAAGATTGTTTTCAATGACAATTGATAACAATACCCACTCTAAAGACCACTGCTTTTCTGGCTTCCAGGAAAGGTGAATTATTCTTCAAAAAATACTAATAAACCTTGACACTGTCTCTTGGACCATTACATGAAATTATTTTATCATTCTATTAAATTATTTTGATTTCTCTTTGTTATAGTATATACACGTTACTATATTGCTGTAGCACTTTGTAACATCATAAATCTTCAGGTAACTAAAATTGGTATAATACATTAAATATTATATATTTAGAATATCTAATAAAACCTGGCCAAATCATTCTGGACTTTGACACTCCTTCATTATGTGTTTGGAAGTTCAGTGCTAGGAAAACCCATTTAGCACTGAAGTTCCAGTTTTATCTGTGGTGACTGCGTAGAATTAAAAGTAGATATCTCAGTGGTTCCTCATTGAAATTTGCAGCTTCTTAATGACCGGTATACTTTGTGTAATATACAATATCATTGGCTTAGCAAGGTTTCACATATATAATTCCATTAAAATGTAGTTTCATTTAAAAAGATTGTCTATTCTTAGTGTCCTGGTTTAGGGCAAATTTGGGACAAAACTTCTGGATGGAGTCCCTCTAGAAAATGAATCCAAACCACCCCTCCCACCAGCTGGTTCGGGACAGAAAAAATTTCCTTAGAGGAAAGTGGAAAAAAGTTGTTTATTTAACAGTCAAAGCACATCTCAGCACAACAAATTAACAACACTGGACAACAAAACCTCTGTGTGTCCTGCAGAGATGCCAAATTCAGAAAGTCTCTCCCGTGGCTGGAGCTCGGCTCAGTTGCTGTTGGTCCCTCAGGGCTGGGAAAGGCCGGGCCCAGGCCAGGCCCGGTGGGACACAGGTGGGAGCTCCTGGGGCCCTTTGGGTGTTTAGTCCAGAGCAGGGTCAAACAGTTCCAAGGAAAAGGGAAAAAAACACAGTCCAGAGAACTTCTCTGCCTCAGCCAGTCAAAAACTAACAAAAAGCAAAGGAGAGCTCTCTCACACTGCAGACAGCACAGGCCGTGTGTGAGGGAAAGCTGAAAACTCTGATCTTTATGTTTAGAAAACAACGACCTCAGACATTCCACCGCGTCTCCTTCACTCTCAGATCCAGTTTTAAAGGTACAAAACTTATTTCTGAGCTAAACAGATGAATGGGGATACAGTTTAGCATCAACCCAGGGCACTTAGTTAACTCCTTCTCCAGAGGTGCAGAATACTTTTAGTATGGAAAAAGTGTGTGGTTTTCAGGAGAAATTTATGTAAGCAGAGTGACAACAGGAAGGGCCGGCAAGCAGATGGGCTTCTTCTGACTTCTCATTTCAGAGCTACCGTAGCAGGTGTTGAAAACGCCTTCCATTCTCCTGACGTAATAATGAGGGGAAAGCAGACCTTTAGGAAAACCACAGAAGAGAGTAATGACAGTATATTCTGTCATGTATCAGTGGAAATGTTCAAAAATGCAATTCCTTTCATGGAACTGATTAATATTTCAAATAAATGTGTGCTGCACAAAGGAGATGTGTCTATTCACAGTGGCTATAAATCACTGCAGATTACTCCAGAGAAAGGTCTGGGAAATGAACATCACTTTTCACAAGCACCAGGATGTTGGCATGAAAATAGTTTTTATTTACATTCTAGCATTTTCATAAGATCAACTCAAGCCGTTTCAGGGTAAGTGTTCTTCCGATTTTGTGGGATTGCAGCGTGTTGTGTTTTCCTTTCCCTGCCACTCATCACAAAGCAAGTGCATTTATAAATAAACTCAAATTTGGGCAAACACAAACACATATTGCATCCAGTTGTTAGAGAACACACAGAATTATCTGTCATGAAATAGCTATGAATATTAGAAATTTTAAAATTAAGTTTGGTTTGTTCATTTTTTCCATTTATTTGAAAAAGTGGAAGAATGCACAAGAGTTTGAGGAAAGAGAGGCTATATTCACAGCAATAATTCAGAGCTCTCCCTTACTAAATCTTTTCAAGTCTGAAAACCAAATGAGATGTTAAATTTCTCCTCTTGCTTCAGAAAAACACTACTTTTATGGTCATCACTCCCCTTTCTGAGATCTAACATATGCTTCTGAGGTCAGCTGGCTGGAGAGAAGACAAAGATCCTTCATTTTATTGACTCCATAAATAGTCAAATACGAATGATTGTACTCAAGTTTCAGGAACATTTAGTTCACACCATACAAGCTCAGTGTATTAACATTATAAATCACATCCTTTGGTACTTTTCATCACAGGATTTCTATGGTTAATCTTGTGATTTGGGCATCTGTCTTTACAACACTGAATATCTGTATAAGAAGAGTGCCATTCACCAAACAGTCTGACACCAATTTTATTGGCATTTAAACTTATTACAAGTTGATTAGCATTCTGCACTTATTCTGATTGCTGGATTTCACTTACTTGGGTTAATAAATTTTTAAGAAAAAATCTCAGATTTAATAAAGCTCTGGTTTTGCATATCCAATCTGAAAAACTCATTTTATGTTTTGTGGATGTGCTGATGTATTTTCTGCCTTTGTTAACTGCAATTGGATTATAGGTGACTGAAGGAAAACAAAACGCTCTAATTTTAAAAAAATAATATTCGATTTATCAGAATTTAAATTAAGTGAATTTGAGGAGCCAAAAATTAGTAGTCACATCTAAAATCTTTCAGAAAGGAGCCCCATAGTTCTCTGAACTAGTACTTTATTTTTCTCTATAGGGAAGAATAGCTACAAACTAAAGACAAGACCTCATTCAAATTGTCTTTTGTCACTATGAATCATTAGAATTTTATGCAGGATGAATGAAATTACACAAATGTAGATACACCTGATGTAAATAAAGGGGGTAAAGGTCCAAATAAGTAACAAAATTCTTGCCTTTCTGCACTTAGAAACCTCAAGTACTAATCGTCTGTGAAGGAAAAGAAGATGAGTTTCCCTTAGGTTCATCTCCTGGATATAATCATAGATTCATATCATAATTTAGGTTGGAAAGAATCTCTGGATATCTCTAATCCAACCCTCTACTCAAAGCAACTTTGGTCAGGTTGCTCAGGTTCTTGTCCAGTCAAATTTTGAGTTAACTCCAAGGATGGAAGTTCAGGAGATTTTCTGGATAATTTGTTCCAGTTTTTTGCCACCCTCATGGTGGAAAACTGTTTCCTTCGATGTAGTTGGAATTTCCTGTGGTTTTCACATCAGAATTTAATTACTGAGCATCTCTGAGAAGAGTCTGGCCCGGCCTTCTCCATACCATCACATTAGGTATCTGTGGGCAGCAGAAAGACTCCAGTTCCTCTTCACTGGACTTGCTCTAGTATGTCCATGTCATTCCTGACAGGGTGCAGTACCCTGGATGTGGTGACACAAATCCCAGATAGAAGGAAATAATCACCATTTTTATAGATATTCTGCCTTTTCCTTTTCAGCAAGACTGTTCAGAGAATTAAAAAAAAAAATAGAACAAAACAAAAAATCTGACTTTTGATAAAGCATTGACTAATAAAGTGAGGAATGAATATGAAGGTAGGGTAAAATTTTCTGTGGAAGTGGTGTCTAACTCAGAACTGTGTGAACAAGTTGGCAGTGTGGGTGGCTGCATGTCCTGGATCTGTTTGGTCTGTTGATGTAGACAAAGAATGACACAGAACATCTCAAGAATCCTTTTCTCTACTTTCCACAGGTGTTTAAATCCAGAAATACTCAGTAACATTGTTTAATTAATCTAAGTCATGAAGACCTCAGAATAAAATTCATAATTAGTGTCCAACAAATAAGCAACATTTTTCCTTCTTCCAGGAAGAGTAAATAAATAAGTCAATAAATAAACCAGACAGAATGTTCCAAAGACCTACAAATCAAGATTTTATTGGCCAAAGCAGAAAAATGTGTTTGAGTGAGGCAGAGTGTATTAGTAACAGTCCTTATCTTCCATCAGAGAACAGCTATCTGGAGTGTCCCTGGAGGAAAGAGGCGCATCTATGTGGTGGCCAAAGTGCAAAACATCTCCAGCTTTACAGGGGGTAAAAGAGCATCTTTCACCCCAGTCCAGACCTAACCAGCAATCTGTGAAGTTGCATCACCTACTTCGTGGGCAATGCATCACTTGCCATAAGAACAGATGTACTGGGTCAGATCAAGAGTCCATCTGGTCCAAAATCTTTTCTCTGACAGTGGTCAGTTACAAAGATGCTGGCAAATTGGTGTGGGAAAAAATCAAAAGCAGGAAGAGCCATGAACTTTGAAATCAAAATCCTTGGTTGGGTCAAAAATTATTCAGAGTTTCTAACCCTAAGACAGGTCCAGTAAAATCCCTGCCACCATTTCAGTGACTGAGTTCAGTGTGCACTGGTGAGTGTGAGTGGAAAGACACAGGAATTGAAGAGAAAAATTCCACAGCTTGAACTCTGTGCTTTGTAATAAACATTGGTTTAAAATAATTGTGGAATCAGCCCAAGAGAGTTGAGCCGTTCTGCTGCTTGTTTCAGTAATCTATTAAAGACATATACATACTTGCATAGTCTCTCATTTTCATTTTCTGACCAGCTGGATAAATGTTGATAACATAGTCCTAATTTTAAAAAAGCTCTGTATCTCAAGAATATGTGTTTATAGGATTATTGGACTTCTTCATGACCTAATACAAACTCTTCTGCCAAAGGATGAACTTGATGCAAAGGCCAGATTTCAACTGGAAACACCCTTGAATTTTTTTTGCAGCAGAATGCCACACACCGTGTGTGGGAATACTCATGTCCAGGACAGCCTTGCAGGGATTACTGAAATATGAATGCTGTTCGTAAAGCGGTGCACCTGAAAATACTCTGATCACTCACATAGTTGTGGCCTAGATTGATTAAAGACACAGGTAGGCATCCATCCTCTGGATAAGCGGGGTACGTAGAGGAAACAAACAAGATGCCAGAGGTGCACAGGATATTCCAAACTGGTGGTTCTGGTGCTGTTATTTACATTATAACCATCATTGCAGTTTCACTTTGAAAGATGACACCCACAAATCAAAGACAAGTGTTCTCAATTTGTTCCCCTACCAGTAAAAAATGTCAGTCTTAACTCCAAGCATGAATTGTCTCCTCAGAATAAATCAACAAAATTCTCCTGTTTCAAACTTGCTTATGACCACAACTTTTTGCACCTGCAGCAATAAAGGGGCTTAGGAATGACATTTTTTCGAAGAGAATGCAGCTCCTACTATAGCAAAGCAAGGAAAGATCTGTTCATATGAGTAAATGAGGGTAGGCCGGCATGGGAGGGGACAGGTCTCTGACTCCCCGTACCCCAAAATGGCCCACACAGGTTGGCCACAGAATCAATAAGAGCATGTAGGCATAAACAGAAAAAAGATGTAACACCTCTTCCTCCTGAGCAGGAGTGAGGTTTTGGTCCCCTAACTGCCACGTATATCCATACCTATGTGGTGGTGTGCACATCTGTAGGGATGACATCTGTTCATGGTCCAGAAGATGCCTTTGCACTGAAGTTTCAATTCACTGCTCATCAAAAGACACCTTCCAACAGCTTACCCTTGTGATGTTTCCATTTTCCTGCAGCTTTCAGGCCACAGAGAGTGACAACCAGACACCGGAAAGTGTTTCAACAAAATGTTTACTAATGCAAAAAACCTAGCAGGAAGCCTTGAATTTTTATGTAATACCCATGAACTCAAATCAATGAAAATTTCGGTTCCTCTATAAATGTTTCAGCCAGCTCTGAGCAATCCATAGCTGACACTTCCTTTACTCCAGGAAGCACTAAGCAGCAGCAAAGGTTTCAGTCCAAGCCATTACGTTAATAGAGCAGCAACAGACCCTGTGCCATGTGTCTGACTTCTAAAGGGCTGCTCGCTGTCCTCCTGGCACAGCACTTGCACTGATGCTGCTCATGCTGCAAACACAGAAAACTCAGCAGTCACCAGGGGTGAAAGGAAAAGGAGAGGGACATCTGCTTCAAAGGTCTCACCAAAACACTGATGGGGTTGTTTGAGTCTCTATTGTAGTTCACTTTCCCCCCACGTTTTTGAATTTTCTGTAGAAGTTGAAGTTTTTCAGCCCTGTCCTTAACCACTCCATAAAAACAGTGGGGGATCAACTCAACTTACATGAAGGGAACAGGGCTAGCTTTCCAAACTGGCAGTGTCTCTCCTTTGCCTGCTGAAGCCAAGAGTGCTGCCAGCAGGCCCCAGGTGTGCGCCACATGAGCAGGTGAAGAAAATAAAAAATGTTTATATGCATTGCGATGACAGTTCTGAGTCCATGTAAAGCAAAATACATGACAAGGAGTGTGGTTATCCCAAGACACCAACATTCCTCATGTGTACAAACAGGCAGGAATCCAAAGGCACTCTGCCTTCATCTTGGAAAAATTCACTAGACTGTTGCTCTTTAACATGGGTTTTTATTTTATGTGTTAAAAATTGATTTGTTTTCAGTGCTACACTTTTTTTTTAATGCATTTTCCTCAAAATAGGCAGCAAGGAACTGCTTTACAAGTCAGAATCTCATACTGCATTTATACAACTGCCTAAATTTAAGTGAGGTCAAAATCAACCACAGACAGGTTCTTTCAAAAACACTAATTAAACTACCCTTTGAAACCAAAGTTAAATTTGGAACTGTCCCTGTGACAAAAGCCTCTATACTTGTAGAGCTCAAAAAAGGGAGATCTAACTCGCAGCTTCTTTTGAGACACTACGTGGCACTCGTGACTGATTCATAGGAAGTGTCCCAAGCTGACAGTCTGCTGATAAAAAGATTACGTGCAACTAAAGCCAAGTGAACTTTATGATGAAAAAGAACCTTCTTGTTCTGTATTCCAGTGAGGGGAGGCAAGCATTTTTCTTTTAAGAACCATTCTGATTTTATTTGTTGTGCATCTTGAACAAAACCTCTTCTCTTGGACAAATGGAAATTCATATCATATTAATGCCAGCATGTATCCATTAATGCACATTCCATCACATCAAAAAGAATCAGCTTAGAAATACATAGTAGGTATGGCAGAAATGCTAGAATGAGCAGATCAGACCACCAGAGTCTCTTTGGTAATTTATGATTCCATGAACAGTGAGATAAAAAGTGATTAAAATGTTATATGTGTGACAAGAGTAGATGAAGTCTCAAATACTAAACCTCAAGAATTTTTATATACCAAACTACTTCAGTTTGTAACATGCTGAAACTTTCTGTTAAGGTTAAGTAATGGATAAGAAAATCACAAATGCATTATCTAGCTAATTCAGATTCTAAAGTATAATTTTGGGGTCGATTTGCTGTTATGCATAGAAGATTCTTTACTTTTTAAATTTTTAAATTATACCGTGAGATTATAAAAAATTATCCAAAGCACTTACACACCTGCTTGATTTGATGCCTGTTTCCAGCAGACTTTGTTGGCACAGAGGTGTGTGAGTGAAAACAAAGAGAATTGAAATGCATACACTTTTATCTAAGCAGGGACATAAACTTCAACAACAAGAATGGGATCATGCCTGGTTTAGGTTGAACAACAGAAAACAAAAATGGGCCTCTTGAGATTTTATTACCATCTTTACTATTAAAGAAAGAATATCTTTTAAATCGCACTCTACAATGTAAATGGACTATATATATATATATCTAGAGCTGCATCTGTTTCAGCAACATGAAACAGCCCTGAAGTTCAGGTTGGGAGGTAGAGAACGGGTGGCTTCCAACCAAATGAGTTACTAGCTAAATTTTGTTTCCTAAACGTGCACTGGCTGCTCTGTTCTGTGGATTGTTACCAGCTTCAGCATTTTTTAAATATTTCCCATTACCCTTTATTTGATATTTTATGCTTCCCCTCATAAACCCTTGAAGCAGATTAATTGTGCCTGTGATGTTTGTTTGTAAGTACAGCTGCTCTTCCTTCCAGTTTGTTTTATAATTGCGATGTCTCAAAGATATCCTCATAAAACTGACGGGTGGATCTGCAAACAACCAGAGTTTTATCAGAAAGGAAATCCAGATTAAAGTTATTGGAGAAAACATTTGAGTAATGCTCAGTGTTACCAAATAAAATCACAAAAAGAATGTAAAAAAAATCCATCGCTTCTTCTACATGTTTGTTATATATATATAAATACTGCTAATCCTGTGTTTTATGTTGTTCGGAATACACAAATATACAGTTCTGGTACAGTAGGATGTCTTAGAACAAATAATAAATCCAAACTCAATAGTCTAAGATGTAATACTAATTGGTTCAGGGGCTGTCATACTGTACCTCCAACAAGTGCTATATTTCAGGATTCTTTTGTTTATTAGTTGGAAAGAATGGGTGAAGTTTCAGACCAAAGCAATTGCTAACTATAAAACCAGATCAAATAAAGGCTTCAGTTTGAAAGAGCACCTTTAAAGTCCATTTGTGAGATACACTGTTCAGCTGTTAAATGTCTTGTAAGTTTTCCAGGAACTTTGTTGAGCTTTCTTCATAAAATCTATATTATTTTCATTGAAGATTAATGATAGACTTATTAAAAAATAAAAAACTTGGAGAGGCTTTCTGTGATTATGAGCAAGGGTCATCACACTACATTACTTTGGAATGTTTTTATAAGCTTTGTCAGTAGAAGTACACTTTAAAAAAAAACCTATAGACCAACTTTTTCGAGTCTGTTTTTCATTTTTAAAGGATATAATTTATTTTTTCTCTTTCATTTATGAGTACATGAACAATACCAAACAAATACCAAAATACCACTCTCAGTTCCATCCACACAGTATCATTATCACTTGTAACTGAGCAACCATGGTCAAATTAACAGGGCAAGGCATGTACAAGACAGGGAGGATGGTGCCTGTGGACTGGCACAGGTCTGCACGTTGAAAATGAAGACAGAACACGTGTAGAAGGAAAACAGCCCCAGGCCCTCCATTTTGTCTTACCTAAGGCAGGATAAAGGGTGCAGAGTTCCATATGGCTGCCAGAGAGGATTTGTGTTTCAGAATGGAAAACCTACATAAAACAAAGAACCCTTTGGGGCTACTGCAGCCAGTAAAGATTGTCCCAGGAACCAATGGATGTGAACCAGGGAATGCACAGGGCTGCCTGCTCCTTGCCAGGCCATCAGGGTGCAGGGCTTTTCCTGCAGAGTAAAAAGTGGTACCCACTACTGTCATGTGGCAGAACCAAAAGGAACAGATAGAAGTGTCCAAGATGAGTGGCAGGTTATCCTGACTTCTCCTTGTCCCTGCCTCTCTATTGGAGAGCATTGCTCTGCGTTTTACAGGGTCTACCACTGTTGAATCTGTCAGCTTATGTGGACTTGGGTATCTGAAAGTGATTTAGGTAAAAGTATAAGCCAAGTTTTTCACAATGTCCAATTTGAGATACTCAAAAAGCAGCTGAAAGCCAAGAGAGCTCCTCTAAGATGCAGTGGCCTGGGCTCATGCCACACCAGGGCAGCACCGTCATGGATGGGATTGGTTTTGTCTTTGCCTATCCACCACTACAGACAGGGATCTGCTGAATGCAGTTCAGGTTTCACCGAGTAATTATATGCTGGAGGATACTGAATTACTCCTGGTAGTGCCTATTTCTCCAATAATTAGAGAGAACAAACTGTGGCTTTGCTCCTAACTCAGGCATCTTAATTGAATTACCTGAATCCAAGCCTCTGTGTTTAAACATTTTTCTTCAATCTGATGTAACTTAAGTAACCATCTGCATAGGTATGCACATTTTTAAACAACTTCCTAAAGTGCAGAGTCATCAGTCATTGCTAAAGAGCACAACACATGACAGAGAGAAAGAATATAAATCAAAATAAAGACTTCTATCACTTTACCTGAAGGAAAATTTGGACTGAAATGGTAGAAGTACACATGATCATTTTGGAAAATTCCTGTAAGCGATGGTGTCAAGATACCACCTTCTGTTGCTATGAAGACAAAAACTGCTGATGTAAACTGTGGTTCTATCAAATTATACCAGCTAGAGCAGAAACACCTTGTGAATCTTGAACTTAAATTCACATACAATTATTTTCATACCAGATGAAAAAGTCTACAGGACTAGAGATAAGGATCAAATTCATTGCCTTTTATGAAGCATTGCTCAAACAATTGACAAATCTTATTCTAAAAAAATCTAAATGCACAAGAACCAAAAATGCCACAATTTCACTTCAAAGAGGAAAACAAAACCTCAGATAAGGTCACACAGCTGTCCTTACATTACTGAATTAGAGTGCCTGACCATAAGCCTACCACCAGAGCAGGATTGTTTGAACTGTTACCCTTTCAGGTAGTCCCTGGTATAGTCTTGGTCTGGGCCAGCTGATATTCTCCAAAACTGTTCCCAAGAACACTCTGGGCATTAGCATGTGTCAGGGGTTACTGTCTGTCAGTACCTTTACTATGATGTCCTACTGGTGGACAGCAAGAAGGTTGAAGAGTGTGGATGTGAGCTAGGTCATTCAGCTGGTCCTGGTGAGAGGAAATGGACACCAGTAGCCTTTGGTTTCCCAGTTAAAGGCAGGGCCACCAGGGATAGGCATGGGACTTGATCAAATACAGCCCTCCATCCATCTGAAACATGCCACTGCATTCTCTTTCAAGCATTAAATCTACACTGCTGATCAAAACCTCAGTATTCTGTTGCTTCCCAAACTCAAAACACCAAATAAAAACTGAGATACACCTCACCCTTCAGCAAGTCTTCTGATTACTGTCAGTACTGTCAGATTTCTGTTAGTAATTATGCCACAGAGTCCTCCATCAGCATGGCTTTTGCTATGACAATTCATAGTGGCATCCTTGTCTCCTGACATTTCCATGCCGGCATCCCGTGATGTTCGATCTGCAGGAGCATCTACTGTCTCCATCACTACTGAGTTAAGACAAAGCTTCTGGCAGGCTCCTGGAGTAGGTAATTGTACAGTTCTCTGCAAGAGGTGCTGGGGTCCTATACCTCTGCAGCCACCTTCATGGTCTTCCCTAATTCCTGTGAAAGTGCCACCAGCCTGTGGTCATTGTTCCAGTTTAGTCATTATGGACTCTTAGGCTGGAAGGCACCAACCTGTGATTAACCCTAGACACACTGCAGCAATCATTTTGAGTTACTACCAGCCTAAGCCAGATTTGAACTGCTGACCAAGAAGTGAAAGGCTTTGTATCCTATTACCAATATCCTAAATCATCCGGCCTCCCCTGCAATTATATTTTTTGGATTATTATGTAGGAACAATAATAGAATACCCCATAAACAGGTTCTTTAGATATTCAAACATGTCAGGTTGTACTTTCTACATTTTCAGATAATTGTGGAGTAAATATTTGTTAAATGAAGTATTTTACATCTGTCTTGGACCAAAGCGATCTTTCTGTCAGTAATACCACAGAACACTTGTAAAAGTATGCCGGCCATTACAGAGTTATGCACTCTTGGCAAATACAGTCTTTGAACTCATGTTACTGTGCTGCCAATAAAAAACATGTTCTTTTTTATCAACTGGATGTCTTTCAATTATACAATCATTGTCTGACAGAAAAGCAGTTGAAATAGATTTTTAAAAAATCTTTTTTTTTAATTTCACACCAGTTGGCAAAAGGTTAATATTTGTTTGCCTAACTCTCAAAGAGACATTTGGTGTAGTTCAACAGTACAGAGAAAATACTGTATAAAGATCAAAAGAAAAAAAAGCATGCACACTTTCCTATGAAAGACAACACATGGTCCTTGTAGAAGGAAATGCTGCATTTCTTTCCCATACATCAGAGCTAGTCCTTCATCTCATCATGATTTCATCTGCAGTTAAAGCAAATTGTGTTGGAGCTGGAGGTCTGGGCTGACCAACATTTTCATAACCCTTTTTAATCCTATGGAACACCAAAAGCAACCAGTTACCAAAAGTAATAAAATAGCTGGTTCAATCTAGACTGCCAATACACAGACATTCATATATGCAGCCTAATTCAGACTACACTTAAAATTTCTAAATTATCTTTCCTATCACTGTAATTAGTGAAACACAGCAAAATTACTTTTCAAGGATATAATAGCACTGGAAACACCCACCACCACCTAGTCAGAGCTTCACATGACAGCATGGATGCACTTTGGGATCCAACATGCTGCCACACTTTATCCATTCCAGCACAACCTCCCACATACCCAATATGTGCACAAACTTTACTTCATCCATAGGTTTACAACTAACAAAGTACAGTTTCAATACTAAGGATAGGTCAGTGTCCCCATCTCTGAAACATATGCAGCTCCATCTTTTTCCACAATCAATGCTACTCCTTTTGCACTTTGAAGAAATGATGTACTTTTAATTGTCACCTATGTAATCACCCTCTCTGTCTACTCTTTTTCTATGTGCAATTACACTAGTATTTACCTAACTGACATGTGATTGCACTGATGTGGGATGCACTTGATCACCCTTTATTGTAAGTTGTTTGTTTTTAATGAGGGAATTTGTCTTTCTGAGTCATTCCTCTTTGCATTGCCCAGAAGTGCCAATATCTTTTCCTACATGTATTGTCATATTTACCTTCTGCACTGTTTCAGCTGAAAATTTCCCTTTTCGCCTGAAAGGTCCTACTGCATTTCTTCTTCCTCACACTTATGCTTTTCCAATACTTTCTCATCAGCCACATCCTACCTCAGTGTTGTGCAAACTCCTCTTTTCTCCTTTGCAATTTCCTCTATACAGCTCCTGTAATTACCTTTTTCAGTGGAGGTGTGAAGACACCTCAGCTGCTGCTGCCAGCTGAGTCCATTTGTGCTAGATGGATTCATTAGTTAAATCAGATACCTTCCCCTTTCTGCCTTTGTCATTGGGTAGGATGTGCATTAATAACTTTCCTCTGTGTGATCTATTTTTAACATTGTCTTTGAGATTCTATGAGCTGTTTGTCAGGGTATACAGACAGTTAGGTAGGCTGCAGTGGACTATTAGCATGGAAAACGCTCATTCCAAAATACCAACAAGTTCTCACAACTTCCTGATGAAAGGAGAGGAAGAGAAACCTTTGTTGATGGGCTGCTCTATCCTCCTGTTGATCTCTCCCACAAAGAATTACTCAGGGATGCTGCAGTTTTCTGTCTACTGGGAAGGTGATGTTGTTTCAGATGTAGTGAATGTAGAAAGAATGGTGAAGGAAAGTTTCCAGAAGCCCAAACCAGCCACTTCTCTTCCTGCCTTTGCTATACTTCTTTCATCATCCCACTGCCTTTTATTTATGTAATCATTCCCTAGAAAAAGGAATGGTTACTTGAAAAAAAAATGATCACTTGAAAAGAATGATCACTTGATCCACCTAAAAGTGTGGGAGAGGAATATGCTATAGCTGAAGCAAGGTTAAATCTAAAGGAAGGATGATTAAATGGAGAAGGTGGAATATAACTGGAATTCCTAAGAGACATCAGAGCTAGGAGATGGTATGATCAAAACTATTCCATATAAAGATTTGGATTTCCTGGGGCTAAAGCATATGTCCTTTTTGTCTTTAGACAACTGTGATATCAAATTTTCTAATTATGATGGAATATTTTTGTGGGTTTGACTCAGCATTTATAGACTTCTGGACCCAGATAGCTCTGTATGAGGGAGGGATTTGAAGGTGTTGTAAGCATTTTGTAATACATGGCACGTGACCCCTCATACAAATCAGCATTTACAGAGAGCTATTTCATCCACCTAAGGCCCAGGCCCTCTTTTAGTTATGCCTTCTGTTTCCATTGCATATAACAGAAACTGTAGGACAACTGGAAACTGTAGGGCAACTTTTGCTGTCTGGCTTTCTAAATTAAATATAACAGTAAAATGCCTGCAATTAATAAAGATCAAGATGGATTCTATGTAATACTCACCCAGGAAGAACCATTAAACACTCTTATCTAAGATACCCACATCACCTCTTACCCTGCCTGTTTCACTGTCTTGTAGAGACAGGGAGTATAGATTATTACATTTATATTTTAAATACTCATCTTAAATTGTCCAGTTGACAAGAGAAAGAAACCCTTTCAGAGAATGATTCAATTAATGTAGATGTCTGTTTTGGTAACCTCAGCTTAAAAGTCTCTGTTTCTGTCCCCTGACTCCGTGAGGAGTTCTGATAATTTGCTGAGACTTGTCTGTGTTATAGCTACCTATATTTTCTAATGTATTAATGCTATGCTAGGTATCTATATCCCTTGACAGGAGGCTTGCAGAATTAAAAAGTCAAAATCACATCATTTAATCAACCTTAAATAGCAAACCACAGCTCCACAGATAAATACACAGCCATGAATGTCCCAGCTCCAAACTTGTCCTCATTCTTATAACCTCTCCATAACTAAAAAACTCTTCCATCCTCATAATACCCTTGTCAGGAATCACTAGATTTCTTCCTTTGTAGTTTCTTGCATGGCATTTGCTGTGAGACAGCTCCTGGGTAGCACATCCTCCCCTCTGCACAGTGCAGGGGTCCAAACAGGTGCCATGGCCACCTCAGTGATCAGAGCAGGCAATTCACTGAGGATTAGGGATGTTCTTTCTCCAGTAACTCAGCCACAAGCTCAAACACACCCTGAAAACCAGGAAAAGTATCAAATGTCTTCCATGGGCACTTTCCACACTTTGCTGATTAGATGTGAGATGCCCTGGTGATGGAAAGAAGAAAGATACAAATGCAAAGCATAATCCTGCCAGGTGCTGAAAGATGTCGGGTATCCAGTGAGGTTGCATAGCTAATGATAACCCCAGACCTCCTGCATCCATCAAGACAGATGAACTTCTTGTGAAATGTGCTTAATTTGCACCTGTATAACTTGTGAGAATGTAGTCATTGTGTTCCAGAGGAACAGAATATCCCCAAGAAATTGTCTTTGTTAGAAACATACAACTGAAATGCTGCTTCAGGTCTTTTATTTCTAGCACTTTGAATTGTGAATTGAATTGAATAAACTTAATGAGATACACAACCTGTGGAATGGGATTTTTTTTTTCTCCCTTTGTCATTGAGAAAGTTTATTATAGACTGGTTTGCAAAGTCAAACCTCATAAAGGTAAAGTATGTTAATTTTTGAATGTAAATATTAATTATGTGTACCAATTCAGATGAATTTGTTCATGTATTTATCAATATAAACAAAGGAGAGCAAAAGCCAAGTAAGTGGACATTTTAAAAGTTTATATACTTCTGGCTGTTCCCCAGCTTTAATAATCTAAGCCCTGTTTAAATTATCATATCAGCTTTTAATACAAGCCTTACATAAATTGCAAATTCACAATATGTGTAAAATCTAAAAATATCATCATCTATCATTGCACTATTTGAGCAGTGGCAGCTGGATGTTTTTAAAAGGTTCCTAGGAACAGAGATCTCAGTTTAAATGTAATATTATGTTATATTACTCACACTTGAACTGACCTTCATAAATATCAGATCCTTACAATTATAAGTCCTGACATTTAATACTTTCCTGCAGACTACACGGGCCCATTTTACATTAAAAGGTCACTTGTCATTTGCAGCTCTTAGAGAAACTCATCATTTTAATGAAGACACTAATTCAGACGCAAACAGTAATGAAATTGTGGACAAACAATTCTTCTGATTGGCTCAGGTGAACACATTCTCACTGCACCATGAAGTGTTGCAGGGCTTTAAAAATGCCTTCCTAGCTCCCTGCCCATCTGTATTAACGAGCAGAATATCCTTTGCATTGTTACCATAGGAAATGACTTCTTGCTTGATCCTGGTGACCACTGAAGGGTCAACCCTTCCTGGGATGCAACCAACAGCCTTCCCCAAGGGCTGCTCTTCTCCCAGCAGTGAGGAAGGCAGCTGCTCCTGCTCCCTGAACCATTCAGCCAAGAAACCGAGCAAAATATCAGACTGGCCCACGGTGTGTTGTACCCAGAAGCCTGAATTATCCCACTTTAGGTACTTTCTGAGCCTCTTACACCCTATGCTCCCTCTAGAGTGAATGGCAAGTCAGAGGCACCTCTGGGTCACAATTCCACTGTGGAATTCCAAGGTGGAATGCCTTGAACAGAGGGCTGAAAATTCTAGCAAAAGCAAAGGCAAAACAAGGTTAATTTAAACACATTCAGAGTCATCTTACTTTGACCCCAGTCCTGTTGCAGTGCCTACAATATTCAGATCCAGGTGACAACAGAACAACAGTGGAAGAAAGAGGGGATGTTTTCTTTCTTGTATGATCTAGGACTGAGATCCTGCAAATCTTTCTCATAATGAGCTCATGACTGAGTTTCTGATCGTGTGTTTGTATTTGTTATGCATTTTTGGGAGTAATAGTGCAATGGCTAGAACAATTAGGTGTGTTAAGTTATAGGCAATAAAGAATATGGCAGAACCACAAATAGGAATAACCAACATACTAGAATTAAAAATAATATGTCAGATTGCCTCTGATTCCCTTTCACAGCAAACATTACAACCCTTCATCTCCTTTTTATAGATCAACTTTCAAACAAAATTAACTTTCACTCAGCAAAATGTCTCCTAAAAAACCCAAAATACAGATAATAAATGCATTTATGGAATGAAAAGAGAAATTACCTAAAGAGAAAAATAAGAACCCATTATTTTTTAAACAATTTGCTTTGCTTTCCAGATTTCATCTATCGTCAATAACAAAACAGAGTATAAAGCTGTTAGAAATGTGTCTTCTGCATGAAAATTGTATCAGTCTTTTCACAGTGACAAGGCCAGTATAGTAACAGAATTCCTAGATGCGCTTAAACTCATGATAGAAAAGTTTAGATCAGCCCAGACATGATAATTCTTTCATGTGGTGATCAAAGTGGTGATCAGTGTCATCTGAATAATGAGGAGTACCTACCCCAGCAGACATTTTTGGGAACATCTGGACCTCTCTCCCATTATATGTTATATCCCATCCTCTATATCCCATTGATCCTATGCACCTGAATGAACTGCTACATAAAGATGCCAGTCAGCCTGAGACCACGCTGAAATCAGTGGGACAAAGTGTCTCTGTGTCCTTCTGTGCATGTGGCCAGGGCATGAACACATGCTCTGCAGGGTGGCCATGCAAATTATTGTTGCTAGTCCACAGAGAAGGGTGAGCCAGACTAACTTGTACATCCCCAGACAATCTGAGAATTACCACAGGCCAACAACCTTTGCCACGGGCAATTTCAGCACAACCATCTTGTTTTAGAGAATAAGGGAATGTAATCATATAGATACTATCAAAGGGGACCAGCTGGCCTAGAGGCCAAAGAGGGAAGCTTAGCATTATTGAATTTACTAGTTAGCACACATAGCCCTAAGAGGGGGCAGTTTACATGTTTTGCTTGCTGAATTTTCCCTGGAATTGTCTAAAACCTCATCAGAGAAACCTAAACTGTTCTCATTATCAATTTAAGGGCTTTATATAATTAATATAAGAATGACACTGACAAACTATGAAAATATAATCTATAATTAGGTCCAATGCATCTGGAAGTTATCACCTTACAGAACTGGGACTGAAAACCAGGAGAGGTTTTTTACAAGAAGTCCATTTCATGGCATCATCTATCTGCAATCCTGAAACTGCCAAGAGAAATCTCTCCTTTCAAAGATCTTTTTATTTTCTCACTTCAAGAGATACCTTTTGTGCATTTCACTCTGAGCTGCCTACCACTCATTTTTACCTATTTCAGCAACTTTGGCACACACTCCAATATTTTCAATACCACTCCTATGTATATTTTTTAAATATCACAATTCTGGACACTATAATGGCTCCCCTCTATTTCTGGATCTGGTCCTGAGTATCCAACAGCAAGAAATCAAGTAAGGAGATTTTATTACCAAGTGGTAATGGTACCAAACCAGAAACCTAATCAGAGCAACTAACTCCTTTCTCATGGCCTTCCTTTCCCAAGAATAGGACCTAAGTGAATTGATCAGGTAGAAAGTTAGGCCCATGTTCCTACATTCTTCTAAGCCTCCAAGGGGAAGTACTCAGGAAAAAAAAGGTGCACATTGCCTTTTCTCCTAGTGTGATAAATCAATGAAGATGGGGTGCACTGACTGGGAAAGCCCTGGGAGTTCATGCCTGCAGTGTTATCCCTCAACACTTCATTCCTGATGAGTACAAGGTATAATGCAGCCCTCAGAGTGCTGTACTGTGCTCTGCTCAAATGAGGAGTGACTGAATGTTTCAAGTCCTGAAGATGATTGATACCTGTGTAAGTTTATCATGCTGCCAATAAAGCAAACAAGTCCTGTGTCTGAAATATTAATGAATATATGGCTACTGAGTCAGGAAACCATATTCAGAAAGGCTGGATAAGCATTAAATTCTGAATATTTCATATTGTACATTAAAAAAGAGTTGTCATTCCAGGTGAAAAATGGTCTGATCTTTAAGAATTCACCAGGTTCTAAATGGAGGTAACCTGTATCACTTATATGAAGATTAACAGCACATTGAAGCAGGTAAAATGATGCTGAAATGTTTACTGCAGTAGTTACAACAACTCTAAGGTTCTCATTCTCTCCTAGGAGTTGAGGCTCTCATAAATTTGAAAAGAGCCAACAAAATGCCAACTCAGAATTAAAACACTCAAAATAGCTAAAAGAACTGAAGCAAGACAACTTAGGTTGGAAAAAATTACATACTACAGCTTCTATTGCAGATGCCTGATAGCTCTTCAGCTAATTCCATTTCTTAGTCTTCTACTATTTATATCTGAAGTTAGGATAATGTGCAAAAAACGATGTGCAAAAAATAAGCAATTCAGTATTTACTTAATTAAAATCAGCTGTAATTTACCATCAGTATTTTTGAGACTCTATGCCTTGGTCAGACATGAAATCCAAATTGCACCCACAGACAGGTTGAAGGAAAAGTGATAAATTCCTGGAAAAAAAATTTAACTGAGAAAGTGAAGACTGGGGGAGAAGAAGCAGGGTGGTTGTGATTAAACATATAATGGTTATACAATGGGTATGACCTTCATCAGGAATACTGGTTTTCCTTTTTTTTTTTAACCACCAGACAAGGAAGAGCACCGAGCACATAACTAAAACTTCAAATTCCTTCATCTTTTGCATGGAAAACCCTCTAAGTCTGCTATTCCTAGTAGTCATTACAAGTCATCAGGCTTTGAAGATGACCAAAATTTCTTCTTTTGGTGTAATTCAAAAGCAATTATGGGTATAGTCTAACAATAGCTTCAAATAGTCCTACTGAAAATGAGATTGATTGATCAAAAAATGTTATCCAGTGTCTTACACTATTATGATGTCTCAAAACCATATCCATTAACAAGATTGTTTGCCTGGAAGTCATAACCCTGAGTTACTCAAAACATCATCTGTCAGATAACAGAATTATATTTGTTCTCAACCTCAACAATTTTTCTAGATCATCATCTGAAAATATACAAAATGGGCTCTGAGCATGCTTAACCCTGTGTATCCTACCCTCTTTTGTTTTACTTTTCTCCTTAAGTAGTGATGCTGTGAGGTGATGTGAGATTTTGCATTTCCATTTACAGCAGAGGACTCTATGGAGTGCTCTGATTTCTGACCCTTATCCATGCCACACATCCTTGCTTAGGAGCATGATCACTTTGGACAGCCTGCTGTGCCCCACCCTGGGATTTACAGTAGCACAGACTAAATATTATCCATTTAAACTTTTACCTAGAGATCGCAAGCAAACAAGATCGGAGACATTTCCTTCTCAGCTCCTAATACCAGAATAAACTAACATGAACTTAACAAGAAAAAAAAAATATATATGTACACATTGTATTGTTGATCCCTCCTTTATGGGCTACACTGGTGGCAGTGTTTTCTGTTTCTAATCGCCATGGCCTTTATGATACTGTACTTAATGAATTATGCTCCTCAGGAGGAGGTCAGTGAAAGAATTGAGCTAAAAACCCCTAACAGTGTTGGCCAGGAGCCAGCTCTTTCGGGGCTGTGTTTCTGCATGAGGTCTACCACAGCTGGAGCGAAACGACTTGCAGGTGGCTCAGTGGGCAAGAGATCACACAGTCCTGCTCTGTCCGCCCCTCAACAGCAAGGAGGGAGTCACCTATGCCTGCCGTTGGTGGCTGAAAATGAGCAGGAAACGTCTGACAATCTTGATTAAGAACTCCCAAGCATTGAACTTTCCATAAGGAAAAGGCACACTCAGATCTCTGGGCTTTGACATTCCAACTTCCAATTTAAATACTGCATGAGGTCCAGGAGAAAACACTAATGCTTACCCTTATGATGTTAGGCAGTGGATGCCTGCATAACGATGATGTGCATGGCCCAGTTAGCACACCAAAGCCTGGGCAACAAAGTAGGTATGCTTCATTTCCCCCCTCACTCCCTCACCCCAAGTTTCATTCAGAGAGAATTTATAGGTTTTATTTTAAAAGTAGCTAAAATATACTAAGTAATTTTCTGGAGTGTTTTTAAACTATTAATTTCTAAATTACATGAACAGATGCATATGCACAGTGGAAAATAGCATCAAATAGCTTGGGGGAACAGAGGAGCTCAACGACCTGGCCAAATAAAGTTAGGTTCCACTAACAGCCTGCTTGGACAACTCCTTTCACATCCCTGGGAACCCCACTACTCGGCTGTTCAGCTTCACTTTCTTGCAGATTAATCATTTGTGGTTTTGAAAATATATAAATCTTAAAGAACTGCAGAAACAGAGGAGCAGAAGGCTTTTCCACACCTCAGTCGACAAAAACTACTGTCCATTTGCTGCAGGACTCATTTGAGGCTCCTTAGCAGGAGAGACACAACCCCAATGTGGCAGCCAGGGATGAAGGGCTGGAGTCACCCTCCAAAAAGCAGGCTGGGAGCCAGTGGGGCCGTGGGGAAAAGATCAGGGAGCTTGGGGATGGTTCTCAAAACAAACACAAACATGTTTCCATCAGCCACTGTGAGTGTCACCACAGCAGGGACAGCCCTGTCTCTCCTAGGCTCCTCGAAAGCAAGAGCTGACCTCAAGCACAGCACACACCAGGACTGACTGCATGGCTGCAGGGCAGGACCTCAGATTTACAGGTACTCACCAACCCTGCTCCTGCTGCTGCTGCTGCTTTCAGCAGCTCTGCTTCTCTGTTTTCTCAGCTACCACCAGTGAGAATTATTTGCTGTTGTAGAAATACTGTGACTTAGAAGCAACACCATGAGTGACCACCACAGCTGGCGCTTTTCTCCAGAAGATCATCCCTACTCTAGAAATTTCTGTGAAGGATCGGCATACTGAGACTTTGGTGCTGGGAGTCCTTAGGTTTGGTGGAACTACAGGGCAGACCTCTAAATCTGGGATCAGCAAAATGTTTTGCCAAGCCTCCATGACTATATTCAGTGTTTTGCTCCAGTTATGGTGATGCAGGTTGGCACTGACGTTGTGATAACCAAATAGGAAACACCTTAACAATTTCTGCCATATTTTTCTGTGGAAATAAAATGGCTGTTATTTCTTCTTCAAAAGTAAAACATGAATGGGTCAGACTGTGGTCTCCTATTCTTTAACAGATCTTCTTACTAATTACATTTATCAAACCAGAAATGAGAAACATGACTAAGATGACCATAAAATGATTTAAAGAAAAAATTGAAATACACTGAAAGAATGCAGAGATTACAAGTAAGTGTAAGGTATTTTAATTTATCACTGACTATCAACCTAGTTAACTTAAGTCAGTGTGCAAAGAACTGCCTAAAAGTTATAGAAAATAACAGACTTTGTCAAACTTTAATGGGCACACTGTTTTGGCTCTTGATTTTCCCACTAAGTCTCACAACATTTACAACATAGTTTTTTTCTCCATTTCTTTTATACAAAGACATACAAATTTGCAGGAACCCAAACCAAAGTCCCACACTTCCTGGAATTTGATTTTATTGAAGACATGCCCCTATAATCTGGAAAGAGTCACACAGAGACAGAAGAAGCTAATTCTGGTAGGTGTATTCTTAATTATCTTTACACTCATCTCACACTGCAGTACTTGTAGTACTGATGGACAAGCCAGGCCATGGGATTAGTGACTAGAAAGAGTAAGTGGCACAACATGTTCAGCAATGTACCCTCAGCTCTTCCCATCTGGCCTCTAATCCTCATTCCTGCACCCTTGATCATTAAGTCTTAATTTACTGCAGTTAAAACAAAAAAAAAATGTATAATGAGTAATACAAGCTCATGTTCCTGGTAGCGCTCATTCCCTATAAATTCCCACTACACCTAGGAAGCTGTGGTTTGATTTTCTGTGTTGCTAATTGGTGAGCACAGCCAAAGAAATTCCTAGCAGGTTTTCATCTCTTGAATTTATTTACCACCGTGGAAGGGGAAAGGGGCTGTTCCTCTGGGAAGGAGGGAGAAATTGGAAGGATTACATTATTTTGACCTTACATCTGAGCTGACATCTAGCACGGTACTAAATCAGTGACTTGGCACAGGAGAGGGGATTAGCACGGGTGGGTTACAAGCAGTTTGCAGGAGTGCAGCTGTCCTGGGGCTACCAGTGGATGTCAGTAGAGGCTCCACTTGCAAAGGAGCCAAATGGAAAGAAACAAAGGAAAGGAAATCCTCCAGGTTCTGTTAGAATTAAGTGCACAATGCACAACTTCTCCAAAATGGCCTGTCTCTTCCAGCTAATGATTTTGGACTACCAGCGAGCAGCAGTACATTGAAGGATGTAGCAAAGCTCATTGGGCTGCTTGGAATTCTTTATGCTTTCACCTTTCAAAAGCAACATTTTTTCAGTTAATTTCAAAACAAGGAACAAAGTCACGAGGCCCACTGTTGGAATAGTAGAGATGCTAAATGACAGATTAAAAAAACCCAAAATATATAGCAACTTCTCCCCCTCCTCCAGCCAAGCAGGCACTGTTTCAGGGATACTTAAATGCAACAATAAAAATTAAACTTCTCTAATTATTGCTTTGCAGAGGTTGGCCTGCAATCTTTTAGTAAAGTGAACAATGGACGAGTAAAGCACAGGGTTTTAGCTAAACTCCAGAAAATGTTATCTAAAATAAATAAACAAGCAAACAATCCAGCCCCAAATGGGAAGGATTTCCTTTGTTAAATTATAGTCCATCACCTCTTCCAAGCAAAAGCTGACATCACTTCCACACTGAACATTCCTGGCCATGGAGTCACTGATAAGTGACTGAATTCTGAAATCACAGACAGATTTTGATGCCATGACTTATGCTGGAAAACACAGATTTTATGGGTAATGAGGTACTACCATAGGATAGGAAAGGTATCACCGTTTAAAGAGCTTTCATCCAAGAAAAATGGTGGAAAAATCCCACGAGAATTTTCCTCAAAATAAATGTGGACTTTTCAGGTCTTTCTATCCTGAAGTAATGCAAAATAAGCTTATTGATTGAATAGGAATCTGAAATTATAATGTTCTGTTAGAGGATGAAAGCTTTCATACTCCCAGCTGATATCCTGTAACAAAGTATTGAGAATCTCTCCTAGTTATTCTAGCTTGGGTGGATGCTGTTTGGTTTAACATTTTCAGCTCTCCCATTCTGCCCAGTCTGTAAATACAAATTATTATATCTCATGTGGTCTCTAGAGTTGGTCAAGTGTTTCAAGAAAATATTTTTTCTTCAGAAAAATGCCAACCCGAAAAACTGACACGTTTCATGGGAACATGCAAGTTTTAAAAAACTTTTGTTGGGAAATTTTTCTCAGGTCTAGAATGGAATTTCTGGTCAAAACCACAGGGAGAGAGGGAGACAGATCTATCTCATAATAACAAATACCACAGCGATCATCTTTCCTCATAAATCAGTCCTTTGAGGCTTCTAACTATTTTTCAGCCCAGTTTCCTACAAAAGTGAGGAAAGCTACATGATCACAGGATCTGTCTATTTTATCTCTCAGATCTCCATTAAAAACACAGGGAGCCATTGGCCAAATTCCGTATTTACAGCAGTTACTCTGCACTATTTGGGAGTTTTGGATAAACCAAGGGCTGAGTAGAGGAGAGAAATGTAGCTACTCTGCCCACTGTGGGAAAGTCTTCAGCATGAGAACAGACACAAGTCTTGATCTCCAGTTTGTGAAAGAGTCCAGCAGAGGTGAGGTGGGGAACTGGAGATGCTCCAAAGACACAGAGGGGCGAGGCAAGCACAGACACAGAGAAGGAAGACTCAGAGATAATTGTAGAGGATGGGTGATGAGAAGAGGCACATGACTCATGGACAGGAAACTTGAATTCTGTATTAGTTTTTCCCAGAACCACCTGCATTATTTTTCAGTAGGTTGTCAGTGTTTTGACAATGCTCTTTGCAGACCAGAGCAGCACAGAAAAGAAAGCACAGAACTGTAAAAAAACCTGCTACTTTCTTCTCTTTTTTAAGTGCAAACTATTTGCTGCATCTTTCAGCACTGCTTCTTCACAGCCATCCCTTATCTGCCTGAGGCACTTTGCATTTTTCCCCTATGTCTTTTTGCTTGATTTTATACCATTGGTATTCAAGACTCTATCTCAGGTGCCCTGAAAATATTAATTTCTGTTTTTCTGGTTCCTTCCATCTGAGAAGACTCTCAAGTCTGAATTTTGTTGCTTGTCAGTTATTTCCCTTTTCCCTTTCTGTAGCTGCAGGAGCAGACTCATCATGGATTATGAAGATACACTGGTCCTGGGTATGGCAGACAGGGGAATTAGGAGATGAGAGATCAGACAAGTCTCACTGGGGGGGAAAAAATAACAAGATTTTGATTTACTGAAAATGAGGACGCTTCTGTGGAAAAATACCAGAGAAGCCTATTATAAGTGAGCAGGTGTATAAAACCCTTTAGACACCAATTTAGCCACAGTAGAGGGAGGTTTGATACATCCTCTGAGTACTTACAGGTTATGAACAGATTTTTCTATAGGAGCTGAACTTCACACACCACCAGGTACATTTCTTCATGGATTGAACAAGATTATTTAAAAGTGTGATTGACATGTATTGGCATCTTCACAGAAATCTAGATAAATATAAAATAGCTCTAGAGCCTACACCCAGCTGGTTCATCTCAAAATATTTTATGATTGGAACAGGCTTTTTTCTTGTAGTCCCTCAGCAACAGAGTGGGTGCAATATCCCTCTTAACAAAATTTATCAAAGGGATGTGCAAACTCAAAATAACAAGAAGATAAAACTAGCATTGTTCATAATGAGTTATTTTATAGGGTGTTTCCCATCTTTAGCTTCAGTGTTCTGGTAATTTAACACATGGAATAATACCAGCTAGTAATTTTGGCTTTGAATGGTGTTATTTTATGTCTTATGAGAAGTTAATTGCATCTTAGACACTGTCAAAAAGGAAAAAAAAAAAAAAACCCTAAGATATGAGGCGGGTTTCTTTATATTGTTGCTTTCTATTCATGCAGCACCAGTCTGTGCTAGACCGAGCAGAACCAAAAATGAGGAGGAAAAACGTGACACAGCAGGTGTAACAAAGAGCTCAGACCACAAAAGGGTGCTATCATTTTATAACATGAGCAAGCCTTCCATAGCGACCCACAAAGAATGTGGCCTTTGAAATAGCTTCGCTAGAATTAGTAGCCTTTCAGAAAATATTATTATTGTTCTGAATTCCACTTGAAAATTTAATTTGCCCCCTGTTATTTTCAGGCAAATTCCAGCAGAGCTTTATTCTATGAAATCTGTGTAGGTGCATAAGAAACATGGTCTTGATTAAGGAAATTCACCCTCCTTTGTAGGCAGAGTGCTCTGGTTATCATGTGTGAGCCTATCTGCTCGAGACAATTGTATCTGCTTGTGCAGATAGAATTCACACGTAGGGATGTGTGCTCTATACTGGAATCATATGTATTCTATAACTATACTGTTATGTTATTTATGTTATATACTGTTAGGTTATATTATAGTTATTCTATAACTATACTGCATGTCAGGAAATGTCTAATTAGCTAGGAAGTATTGAACTGTTAACTAGCAAGAATTGAAACATTACCTAGTAAGTATTGAGGTGTGAAAATTCAGTTTGGTCTTAAAAACGTGCATAGTACTGCACTATAGAAAAGAAACCACACGTTGTGATGCAGCTTTCATGCAAACAATATGCCAGAAAAGCAATTCCTTACTGCATAGAAGTCAGACTTCAATTCGGAATGCTCTCAATTTGAGGAGTGAAAATCAGGTAGCTCTGAGCTGAATCCCTGTGTGGGTACCAAAGGCAAAGGCAGCCAGGTGTGATACAAGGTGACTCAGTTCTCTTCCTATCATCATGCCAGGGAGGAGGCACATCTGGTTGGTTCACTCGGTGTGACAATCAGGTATGGTTGGCCTCCAGAGACCTTCTCAAGCTTATTTTAACAAATCTAGCAAGTTATTAGTGCTGATGGGGCTGCAATAGCAGCAGTGGAGTGCAGGAAGCTGGGGTAGCCAGAGTCCCTGTGAGTGCCCAATGTCCCCACTCTGTCAGCCAGATCCCTGAGCTGGATCTCAAAGCCAAATGCTGCAATGGATCGAAATGCCTGGATTGCACAAGCCTTGTTAATTTGCAGTAGCTTCTGTTGGAAATGACTCGGCCTTTTACAGATGTTACCCAAGCTTAGAGGGAAAAATCCTAGCTAGATCTGTATCCTATTAGCAACCACCTCTTAAAAGTATTTATTTAACTTATGAACCTAGCCTCTTTAAATAATACGAAAAATACAAGGTGTGGGATACAATATGGGAAAGAAATTAATAAATTGACATATTTCTGTATTGAAGGATGTCCATGTTAGTTAAATGTGTCAATGAAAATGACAGTAATTGTCCAGCTCATCTGTGGTTCAACTCTGAATCTTGCCACTTCATAAGCACAAAACTGATTTGGGATTGGATTCTGCTGAGATCAGCTAAACAGTCAAATTTGTCATTGCAGCTAAAAATAAAGGTGAACACAATTTTAATTCTGCTTTGATATAGTATATACTGCACATTTCTTTAGAGAAATGTTCAGCAATACCACTTTGTTCAAAATCATGTGTAATAAGATCACTGGATTTGTATTTTTGCGTCATGCTAACTTTACCTTTTGCTTTGAAACAATCTTCCAAAAGGAAATGTGGGAGTCTCTTCCACCCAGCTGTGCAATGTTTCAAGCCATGACTGGCTGCTGGCTGTCACACTGTGTTATTTCACACTGCCACGTCTGAAAAGATGTAACAGAATATGGCAGGACACAGGACATATCTGAAATTCAGGAGCTGAAAATACAAATTTGGGGGGGAAAAAAAAAAAAGAATTTACATGTTCTTTGCAAAATCCAACCAAGTAGCAGATATATGACCAAGTACCTGACAGCCAATTTGGAAAGGAACTTAAACCACTTCCTTCCCTCTCTCTACAATTAGTGGGTGAGAGGGTTCTGTCAGCAGGGAAAGAAAAATGTGAAACTAAGGGCAAGAAAGACCACGAGAGCTGCCTACACAGCCTCCACTTTTGGTTTTTTGGTTTCCTTTATTTTCTTTTTTCTCCTCTGAGTAGATAAATTAATAGTTCATGGCATTTTTCATTTTTTTTTCTGTGGAAAATGTGGGTTCAGAGAGACCAGACATTTTATGACTTCTAATCAATTCCAACAAATTGTTCATTAACAGAAAAGAACTGGAAAACACCCTAGAAGTTGAAAGATTTCTGGTTTCCTATTTGAAGTGACTTTAGGCTTTGAAATGGGTTTCAAATGTATTTTTTTTAAATGTCAAAAAGTAGAAATCAAATCAAGTGAAACAAAGCATTTTTTACTCAAAATATTTTCATTTTTTTCTGTCTGAATAAAAATCAAAACAATTTAAATTGCCTTGACTAACAATATTTCCCTTCCATGTTTTCTGAACAGCCAAACTAAAACAAAATTTATTAATTTCACTGCAATGTACTAAAATATGCATAAATCTATCCAGCTTTATGTTGGATGTCAGTCAGGGAAAGCAGGTGGAAATTCAAACTCAATCTGTACATGGGAAAAAATTAAGGTAGAGGTTAATCAATAATCTGTTATATATAATGTACATTAATTCTAGTAAGCATGACATGGAAAACAGCTTTTTCTCAGCAGAGCTTGCCAGAATTGTTTATAATGATGCTAAAAAAAGAGCACTTGGGAGATTCGTATGATTTGATCAGAATTTAAATGAAATCACAGTAAGGCAAAAAGCATCAGATATATGTATGTGTGTGTTTTAATTACACTCTAATTTCAAATTTGCTGTAAAGTTTTGTTGCATCACAAGCTAAGGGCACATTTCCAGACACCTGCTCTCTCTGTCCTGTAATGAGGTTGTTACTCGCTCATCACTCCAATAATAGTGCTATAACTGCAATAAAGCTTGGCAAAATCAGAGTAGATAAAAACAAAGGGTAATTTTTAATATCTTAAATTATAATTTCTCTTTCTCCATTGGATATAGAAGATATTTCCATGTTTAGCAATGAGTTAATCTCCTGCCTAAAGTGGCCTGCTTTAACCTAGCAAAATTTTGAAGTACTTTTAATAGTGGAACTGCCTGTTTCCAGTCTCTGGCATTTATGTGGCTGGTCAATTTTCATTCTGATGTATGTGGATGGGTATGGTGTGCACACATACAGCCCAACTAATAGCTCTGATGGTAAAGAGTTCATGTAATAGCTCGGCTTTTAAGATCTGCTGAACACTGACTTTGGGATCTGAGCTTGCCTTAGAACACATCTTCCATGTGCAGGGCAGTGCAAGGCAGAAATCTCCTGCTGGATCTGGAATCAGGGCAGGGTGGTGGTCGAGAAGATGAGTCCTGCTCCTCCAGGGCAGAGACACACAGAGCTGTCATGTCCCTTCCAGGGGGACAAGGCTGTGCAATGCTTCTGTGCCTGGGGCTGGGTCAGGGTCTCTGAGTATTGCTCCAGTCCTTTGCACTTCCCAGTGTAAGACATCTGCTCTCCTGCCTGAGCTGCCTCTTCCTGCAGGCTCTGCTCCTGACCCTAAAGCAGCCCCTTTTTGCTGCAGACACAAGCAGTTAATGCCAACCCAAAATGCTTCATGCAGGACAGAAGAGCCCATTGTCAGAGGCAGCTGGGCTGTGCCAGCACTGCTCCCTGTTTGAGCTGCCAAAGCCTCCCCCTCCATAATGTACTTGAACTCAGCTGTAGCACCAGCGTTGGGACAAGGCTGCTTCAAGTCCATGGCAGAGGCCTTCAAACACTTTGCTGGAACAGAACCAGGGTCCAGCCCTCAGAAACAACCCCTGGCACTGACCAACTTACTAACGTGGGCATAGCCATGGAATTCAGCTTGCTGCAGCTTTGCCACACTCATACAGCTGATCTGACACATCTAACCTTTTAGACAAATGTGAAGTCAATTTGTACATCTGCAGTGGCCATTTGCTCAGGATCTCTGAGCACAGGGCAGCTTCACTGGAGCTGTTGAGCTTCTCCAACAAGCCTGCCAATTGACTGGAATTCCTAGACTAACAGCCAAAAAAGCAGCAGGACAGTAGATGATGTATAAAGGTTTGCAGCCAAATATGGTGGAATTGGCACCTGTGACTTTGGCTCAGCACTACAGTTCCCACTGTGAAATCAGTGATTATTGCTTTAATAAGCAGTTCTTAAGTGAGGTACCTGATGTCTGTTGTTGAAAGAGAAGGAGGGCCAAAGGCACAAAAGATGGGGAAGTTAAAAAAAAAACCATAATCCTTGAGGCTCACCATTCAACTTACCTTGGATTTCATTATTCTTGAAAAAAATTTCTTTTAGTTATTTCACACACACAAAAAAAAAAACCTACACATAAAGAGATTTCTCAGTGGGTTGCTTATTAGTTGAGATTTTGCAACTTGCCAAGAGTGCCCAGATTTCTGAGTTCCATTTCACAGGAATCAAAACTGCAGAAGGTCTCCAAAAGTTGGTATTAACATGTTCAAAATAGCACAACTCTTCTGAAGAAAGACATCACCATGATTTTTGTTCATAACTCACTGATGCCAGCAGGCCTCTGTAAAGATTCTTGTTCAGAAACTTCAAGTAAGGCTTGTGTTTCTTTGAACATCACAAGTGGACACAGGTTTATGTAAATGTATTATGTGTAGGTCAACTCTATTGAGCGTATTTGCAGTTCCTCTAAGTTACATTAAAATAAAAAGTGAAGGCAAAGTGATGTTCAGCAACAGGTTAATCTGTTTATCTTTAGAATGGAAACATTAACTGTTCAGTCTGAGACTGGGAAATAATTAATCCAGATGTAAAGAAATGTAATGAATCTGTGTGCTGTATTTTTGAACGTGTACGTTAATGAACTATTTTATAAATTGCTCAGTGTCATAATTAGCCACATATTCTTCAGCTAGAATAGCTACAATTAGAGCATCAAGCTTGTAGAAAAAGAAAAAAGATCACAATTGTAAAAATCTGTCCTTAAAATCAGAGGTTAGATTTAAGATTACTCTTTCTGAAGCACAGAGGATCACATTCTGTAGTCAAGTGAAATCTCAGAGCAATGTGACTTGTAGCATAAGTGATTATTAATTCTGGGACCTATGCAAAAGTTTCAGAAGAGTGTTTCCACTACCATTAAATGGGGAGCAGCAGCTTACAAAGGTGGGTCTGTCTCAGGCTTACCAGCAGATGGAGTTGGAACAAGAATCTTGATATGCATCATTATTAACATGAGCAAGGTTCTTTTCTGGAACAGCAGCACATAGCTGGTGCACTAGTGACACCTCCATTTATAATATAACAAGTGTGCAAGATATAACTGGAAAGAGATTTTTATTCATATCCAAGGGAAAAAAACGCATCTGAGAAGTCTGGAATCTGTTCTGCAATGTCTAACACAATTTGGTAAAGGTAAGAAAAAGGACAAACATGGCTTTTTCCACTCACAAGCAACTGACTGGGTTATGGAAGTGACTAGCAAGGCTTTAAACTAATTCCAGAAAAAAGTAAGGTTATGAATGACAAAAAAAAGCACTGTGCCAAAGAATACATTGTTTCAGATCCTCTTTGCACACAGCTAATTATTATAGCAAATTTCTCTATGACTTAGCTGCACTAATAAATGCAATGACAAAAATGTTAATTGGAGAGTCTGAGTCTAAAAACTTTTAGAACTATTTAATGAAAGCAAGAAGTTAAGAAGATATAAAAAAACATTACCTTTCCCCTTCTTCCTGCTCTTGATGTAAGAATAGATGCTTCTCACCTAAAATAATAATGGAAAAAAGATGCTAATTGCTTCCACTTCCATGAGACATATGAAAAAAGACTCACCCTCTGACTATTGCATTTTGGTATGAGGACATTCCACGAGTCTTTACATTGGAAGAAGCTGTTCTGATTGCAGACCACAAACCTCTCGTTAAAATTCTTGGAGCAGAAACTGATTATCTGGCTGATACATTACAGAAGTGGACATTAAGGCAAAGTTCTTATCATTATGATATCATAGCTAAGCTATCTGAAAAACAAAGCAAAGCTGTACTTTTCCTGTTGACTATTAGAGATGAAAAGGTTACTGCAAAGAATCCTTCCATGTTCTCCTCCTGCCTTCCTCCCCCTTTGGGAAAGTGGGACAATGTACTTTGAAATGAGTCCCTCAGCAGAAGTTCAGCCTTTAAAACCTGGGCAAAGTGAGAAGTATTGCTGCCTGGACTGGCAGATTTTACATTCACTCTGTATAGGTGCAAATGGCTAGAATTGCTGGACAGTGAAGGAGCAAGAACATGGAGTTCAGAAAGGTTTGGGAATTTGACTACAAACCAGGCGGCCACCCTGCTCACCAGCAGCCCCCAGATGAATTCTGTCAGTCTCTGCTTCCCTCCAGATGTTCTCATAAACTGGGAGGAGCAGAGTAAGAGACAAATAAAAAACAGTTAATTATCAGTGGCCTACCTGGGTATTTTGTTTTGTTTACCTACCAATTTTGATCTCAGGAAGACTGGAACTTCTGCTGTGAAGGCAGAAAGTCTTTAATTTGGGAACTAGAAGGCTTAACCACAAACAGAAAGGAAAATAGTCTGATCACGTAAAAGTGTCCTCTTCCCAGATGCTTTACCTGACCAAAGAGGATGAACCCAGGTGGTCACAAGGTGGAACAAAGACCTCTAATAATTTTAAAATTACATGTCTCTTCATTTTCACTTTCTACCTCTAATCTGGTATTTCACTTTACGGATAAAGCCTGGAATGAAAGATCATTTTATCTTTTGTGATCAAACATCACCAATGCTCAGGCACTCCTATGACACCTGCTCTGGCCACTGAAGCCTTCTTAGCTGCTCTTTGACCCTGGCAATGCTCAGCAGGGCTCCTTCCAGTTTGCCAAAAACCCAGATTCTTGCCCTGAGGGACAAGAACACAGCTGACCCTGCTCAAAGGTGTTTCACAAACCAGATACCACTTGGGTAGATTTACCTGCAGTGTTTAATCTAGGAGGAACCATGTGGCTAAATGTATGGCACTGTTTATATAGTGTGTGTGTATATATAGATACACACATATGAAAAACATACATATATATGTGTGTGTGTGTGTGTATACCTACACACATATCTATAGCCTATAAACTATTGTGTGTGAATATATGCCAGTGCCAAAAGCAGCACCAGCACACTGGCAAATGCAGTGGCATTCAAAAACTTCTCTCTGAATTTACTAGGGTACTTCCTGGCATATCTATAGCCCAGGCCAACTAGCACTCTCATAAATTTCTGGGCACAGCCAGGAAGTTAGCAAAAGCCAGGAAACATTCCCAAAAGGCTGTTTGCAGCTGAACCCCCTGTTCAACAGGAAGACAGAGCCAGGCTGCCAGCCCCTGCACTGCTGCATTTGAAAGCTGAGGTGCAAACTGAGTCCACCTGCAAGAAAAGAACCCAGAACAAAAGGTACAGGCCAAAATAATTCTTGAAAGAGACAGAGAGGAATAACTTCTGATCTGCTCAATTGTTTAATGGCATATGTTCTGAATCAGGGTAGGGGAAGTGATCCTTGGAGGATGGGTACCTTCACTCACCTATAGTCAACTATAGGGAATTCCTGCTTAACCATGGTCTCTCTTAACATAAAAAAGTGTGAGATCCTATATGCAAAGGGGTTTAAATTCAACTATGCCCACTGTAGATTTCCACAGCACCTGATTTTTTTACATCACTTCTCAGTGGAGGAGAAAGAAGTCACATCACAGTGTCCTGATCTGCTGCAGAAAGGAGGGCACCCTACACACGTCCCATTTCAGGACCAAAAATCCCTTCTAACTTATCACTAAAATCAGGGAGAGCAGTATTTCACCAAAGACAGCCCTGTTACAGATCCCAAAGGAAGAAATTTATGTTACTAATTTTAGAAACATGCAAGTATTCAGCATTTGGCAAGCAAAGGCTGCTCAAAGTGTCACAAATCAGGGTTCTCACCCCTGAGCATCACTCTGCAACATCCCTGGGCACCCTCTCCGGACTCTGGAGCCCATTCAAGATCTCAAGTTCATTCAGGTGCCTTAAGAGCAGCAGGATAGTGACAATCTTCTGTGGTTCTTCAGCCAAGACTTATCTGAGATCCAGTCTTTTCTGCAAACACCCCCTAAGCTCACTTGGATACCCTGCAGCTCCACCTATTTCCACAACACATGCTTTAAAAAGTGAAGGTCCTATTTCTTTTCTCATTTACATACATGTAAATTTGGTGCAACTTCACTGAAACCAGTGACCAAAACCAGCAAAGCAAAACAAACTCTAGGAAAAATCAGGCTCTGCATTTCTTAGTTTCAGTTCTTGTATGTGACAAATGATTCTGGGGCCCTATTTTAGAAGCATCTAACTTGAAACAGCTTTGCAAACCAGAGTGCTTAATGCTGTCTAACAATCACTCTTCTGCAGGCACCCAAAAGTGAAGTCTCACTATTGCAAGTCACTCTTAAAAACCTTGGCCATTTTTTCAAAGGATGTGTCAGGGTCTCAAACAGATGCAAAAGCAATGACCACTCAAATAGTTTGGTGTTTACAGGTTCATCAATCAAAAAGAAACACTTTGATCACCTGACATGATTCAAACAACATACTTGATATCTGATACCGGACCGAGATCATACAGATCTAATAAACTTTTGGCTCCTGCAAATTTCTTTTAAAAAATATAAAAGAGGATCAGTTATAGAGGAGTTGATTAATAAGCACTCTGTTCAAACAGTCTTGAACATCTGTGTATTAAATTCATTTATTAAATTATACCAATCTGTATTTTAATGAGTAAAAGATACTTATTCTGCCATCCATCAAAATAAACTCAGGAAATACTTAACATTATAATCATTTTTCTTGTTTGAACATGAGTTATGAAATATGAATCCCACACTAAGAATGCTGTACTTGCCATTATGATCAAATATGTTTTTACAGGTGCACCAAATATTCTGTTTTCATTTCATTCTCAAACTGTTGAAAATATAAACCATGTTTTATATTTCTTTGGTAGGTAATATTGCCTTTTTCCCCCCACATGGCACCCATTATTAGTGAGTTATTACCATGCCTTTTTTCAAACACACTACATATCCTAAAGTTGCTTAGTAATGAAAATACAAATTTATGTAACATCTAGTATCAAATAACATTTAGGGCACACTTTGGCACTGAAAGGTTGGGGCACTAAGAACTTTCAAGTGCACGTTAATATTGCCAGATAAGGTATATACAATCTGTTGGGTCAAGTTCAGCCTTTTACCACATTGTTTTTTTGGCCCAAGGAAAGTAAACTTTCAGGTACAGCAGGGTTCAATACATGCACGCACAGAACTTTTGTTTCTTATTGTTCTGATAACTGTGATTTGGATTTCCATTTTCTTGGTCTCCTTTTATTAGGAATAAAAAAAAAAAAGGAAGAGGAAAAAATTCTGGCAGAGGGACAGCAAGCACAGCTGGGACAGCAGGTGAGCTAAGTTGTAGATTTCTTCCCAGTATCAATTTGACACTATATCAAACACTAAGTATAGTAATTTAAAAAATTCCTTCCTTCTGTTTGTACAGAATGGATATTCTCAAAGACAGCAATATTTGGGAAAGCGCAGCAAGAAAAAGCAAGATATGACTGCAGGGCACAAAGCTGCTGAGCTGGAATTGAATCCACACGCCTCTGGGCACTCCTGTGGAGCTCCAATCCAACACAGAGGGCTGTAACAAACAGGTAAAACTCCCCACATCAGTAATCGAGTCTACAAGGCCACTTTCAGTGAAGAAGTGGGAACATCTCCATTGATTTCAGCGGGAGTAGGGACAAACCATGAAAGAACACATCAGCAGCAGAGCCAGCACCTTAGAAAGGTTTCGTACTCTGGAAAGCCCCAGTAACCACACATTAATCTGGGTTCTTCTGTAAAACATATCAAGAGACTAGGAAATAATTTGACATTTTTTTGGCAAAGGGGAAAACCCCTTCAAGGAAACCATCACCTCATACAGGTGCTACCACAGCAGAAGCTGCCACCCTGACACAATTAGAGCTGAGGCAACGTTAACCCTTTTCACAGGTAGGTGGAAACCACCAGGTACAAGGACATTCTATGGCGAGTGACAAGGAGTAGTAACTCTGTCATAGCTGATTATGTCCAAACATGGTGCTAGGAATTGGAAAATTTACCACTTCTAACTCCATAGAAGTATTCAAAAAACTACTTTTCTTAATAGACATCTCATCATTGTCACTGCATTTATGATTTTTACTCCCTGTCTAATTAGTCCATCTCATAGACAACATTCTAAGTAAATTCTTGTTGAGGAACCCACTTGTTTTTGTCCTGTACCAACAGTTTATGTAGATCCAGAAAGTAAAGAAAAGCCACTGGTCTGAACTCTCAAAATATACAGGCCAAATAACTAATATATTGTATTCTTAACTACTGTTTGCCTTGACCCTCTCCTTGAAAAGGCATTCAGTCATGACTGAAAGACTTACAATGATGTAAAGAAGCTATCAGATCCTGACCTGTGTTATTACAAATATTAATTGTGGGCATTGAGGAATTTTCCATTTCATTTCTATGCACAATTAATCTAGAATTGTATTCTGAATACTGGATTCCACTGAGAACACTTGTGCCCCAGACTTCAAAGATAAGAAAAAAGTAAAACACATCTGGCAGGAATATCACCCCTTGGTCTAGTAGAAGCATCTGAAAATCAATCTATTCCAAATATATTAATAAAAAAAAAAAAAAGGAGGAGCAAAAAAATTCCTCCAGCTGGCAAAGTCTAAATCCCTTTTTGACTACTCTGTACTATAAAAACTAAAATATGGACATATTTACATGTGCAAAAAAACCCCACAAACAGCAGATTTTTAACCAGAGAGGCATTTCTGCTGACTTCTTTTTTTATTATTTGAAAAGCACCCTCCTGGATTGCATTCTGTGGACAGGTTGGAAATATTTGAAACATCACATTTATTGTCTAATTGGTATGATCAGCTCAGATTCATCATTAAATGTAAATACATAATTAATTAGATTTTATTTCCATTTTACCACTTCTAGTCAATGCATCAAGAGGAAAAACTTTGAGTTGTTGGAATGATTTCTGCATCCCATTGGTCCTACATGATTCTAGGAGGAATCCCTACCAATGCAGAATCACCTTTGTCAGTGACAAACAGGGCTCTAACAGTCATGATGCTCATAAACTCCTCAACAATAAACATATAAAAAACCAAATCTGCACTAAGTGGTAACCCAAAACCAGTATAGATTGGGCATGCATCAGAGACAATACTTAGTTAAACACTGAACACATCTTGTTGGGAGTATTGAGGATGCTTTAAGTTAATCACTGGAGTCATTGAATTCTTTTAGGAAATGTCTTTCACTTGCAGATCTCTCATCATTCAGCTTCAGTTCTGATCTTCTTTTTCAGATCTGTCACACATCTGAAAATCTGGCAATTATTTTATTACAAAGCACGAACTCACATTCTGTATAAACTTGGAAAAGATTGAAGAGTTCAGTAATTTTTCCTCCTTGGCCTCTACCCTGATTTGTTTACCAACCAGCATAAACCAACATAGCACTTCAGGCTAAACCAGTAAAAGAGTCAGTGAACTACTCCTGGACTATTTTTTATCCATTCAAATTCTAGAAGTTAAATTCTCTACCCTTACTTAAGGGGTTGCTCAACCTTCTGCCATCATAAGGAAACTCAAATAGTTTCCATGTGTGTGGCTATCCTGTTCATATGAAAAATTGGCAGAAAGTATTTTTTCTTTTACTCATTAGAAGGCCAAATGGGTAAAAAGGTTTTTTTAATTAGAAGAATTTGTTAATTGCATTAATTTTTAAGAGAAATAAGAGAAGGAAGTAGCAGTATATTTATCAGTGCTCCACAGAAATAGCAGCTTCAATACTTAGAAGCACAGGAATAACACCAGGGTCAAGCTCCTAGTCCCAAACTTTCTGACCCACCCAAGGATGCTGACAACAGTATTCAGAATCAAAAATATGTTTTTCTACTGGTAAGCCTTTTCTTTTCCACCTTATAGGCTATTATAGGTATCTATGGGACATTTTTGTCTCTAGTGGTCAGGAAGAAAATAGAAGTTTTGAGTAGAGAGAAAACACAAGCTAAGACTCAAGTGAATAGCCTCCCACCAAACCATCATTGGGGATTGAATCTTCTGATGCTTTTGATTTTTCTTTTGCCAAAGAGAATTTAACTTCCCTGGATCCTAAAAAATCCTTCACCAGATTTCCATCTGAGGTCTTTGCAGAGCAATAAAATACTCAAGCTTTCTAATGATTATATTAAATGATAAGTGTTTCAAGACTCTCTGAATGCATATAATTAACCCACAGGTGTAGAAAATAAAATGCTAACTGATTACTTAACATGGAAAAAGCCCAAATCTCTCAGAACAAATAAAAGACCAGAGCAGGGACACTCAGTTCAAATTGAAGAAGACACCTAGCAAGAGCTAATGCTGGAAAAGCTTTGCTGTAAGAAGCAAACACAAATTCGGCATAAATTTACAAAATTATATGGCTTTTTTAGAGGCAAATATATCTCTGAACTACATACATTCCTATCTACAGGAAAATAAATAGTTGTTGTTTTTTTCTTTTGTCTCCTGGACTTTGCCTTGGTCCTTTCTACCTCAGTACTTGGAAGCTATTGATAAATTGGAGGGAATACACAGGAATGTACATAAATTATCCAGAGTTTTATAGCAATTGATTTAAATGAATATGTCAACTTCTGAAAGTTAAATGCTAAGCAGAGAACATAAAAAAACAACATACATGTATTTTAAAGTGTGAAACACGGACCTGTTTAACCATTCTGGCTGGATAAGTTGCAACTTTTGTCAACACTGGGAGACATCAATGCCTTACCATAAAAGAACTTGATTCACCTGTTCAATTTCTGTATGTGTGTAGGTGTAGAGCTCCCAGACAGCAGCAAAGCTACTGCACGTCTGTGAATCAGCTGAGCTGCACATGCATTGCTTCCACACACCTGAATCAAGGATTCCTGCTGGTTTTGGAGCAGCACACTCACTGTACATACGTTACCCAGCAGAAGTTCACCCAGAAGTCTCTGGGATTCCTTAGCTGGCGGTCAAAGATGGTGTCTGAGATGTCTTCTGCTAGTAATAATTGGACAGATGACTCCTGGTTGCCTTTCTCTTCCCAAACCAACTTTAGGGGATGCTTTGAAGTAACCTCAAGTATTTCCTAACCACCATCCTTCTTCAAGAAGGACCTCACAGCTCTAATGGCAAGGAACATTGCTATTGCTGCAGTAGATCAGTGGAAGTCTTTCTTTTTTGTTTGTAATGCCTATCAAATTTATATCTCTCTCTAAGAAGCCATATCTTGTAAAATCTGTCTGCTAATGAGACTATTGTTTATTTCCTGTATGCTGTCTTTTCTGTATACCACACTGACAAAAGCAATTGACCAAGAGCAGACACAGCAAAGATAATGCAACTGCTGAGAAGATAGCCATAATTAAAAGCTATTATTTACCAATTTACCATGAAAAATATTCTTAGTTAAATATAAACTGAAATTTTCTCTAAAGATAGCTGAAAATAGTCCCTTAAGACAAAGGAGTAAGAGATTGTTTATAAGAGCTGGTTCTCAGCAGAGGTTTTGGGAAGGAAATAAGCATTCTTCACCAGTTGCACAGCATATTGCCTTAGGCAGAGTACATTGATACTAAAACAGTTTGTCTTATTATTCATCTCTGTTCATTTCTGCAGTTAGTTTTGGTGTTGACATGAAAATAAATGAATAACAGAGTATCTAAACAAATGTTTTGTCTAATGGAGATCTTATAAATGACATGCCAGTTACACAAAATGTCAGATTCCCTTCTGTCGCTGTGTTTTGCATCAAAACAAAGTATGTGATTTATGAGAAAAACAATTAAATACAACCAAAAGTGCATGGAAAGACTCTTTCTAAATTCCACAGAGTTTCAAAATGGATTTTTTAAAAGAAGAAATAAAATTTACTGACAAAAAAACTTTTAACCTCAGAAGGCTCATGGGAATATTAAGAAAATTACACTACTCTGAAAAGAAAGACCAAGTGGAAGCTCCACAAAGCACTTATAGAAGGGGATGGCAAAGCAACAAAATCTAAAATAAGACATGCAGAATGGATTTAGATTAGATTACACTAATGTAATCCATCAATATTTGGTACACAAGACCACAAACATACAATTATAGATACGAAAAGGTTTGAAGTAGCCAGTGTTTCTACCTCCTAAATTGCATATTTCTTCTGATGTCAACAGAAGGAAAGAGAGATTACCCCAAAGAATGAATAAAGGTACCTAGGTGAATTTTCTGCCCTAAATTCTTCAGCAGTCTAGAGAAGTACTTGCAGGAGCATGGATTTGCAGTGCCTAGTCCAATGTACCTCTCTTGCTACAGCTACAAGAATAAGCACCCATGATTAGCTGGCCTGAATTCCTGTTGTGTGAACACAAAAGAAATAATCCTGTTGGACAAAACTTCAATTGTACCTACAGATGCATTTGGTTTGTGCCACCCAAGGCAAAGCATACATTTCATTCTAATTAGCTCCTCTCAGCTTCTTTGAAGGAAAGAGGACAAGAAGGCCACTAGACCAAGCCAGGAAGACATTCTAGGCCAAGTCAATAAATGAGATCAAGAAGCCAGATGCTGATAACACCTCTGGAGATGAAATAAAGAGTGCTGATCAATACTTCTGTTGCAGCACAAATGTTGGGTTCAAATGTGACTCCATTTCACACATCTGGAGTCAGGGCCCTGACTGGCCTCACTTGGGGCTGCCACCTTTGCCCTGCAGCCCCTGCCCAGGCTGGAGCCTTCACCTCCTCCATGTGCCATATCACAGGTGTACCTGTCCCCATCTCTGGCCACAGACCCTGCTGATTTGGACTCACACCTGTGGACACAGTTGCTTAATCTTGGACCAGCCTCACTGGACTGTCTCCAACCCTAGTCACCATGACCAAAGCTGGCCCCAATCCTGACTCATGCTCTGTCTTTACCCTGGCCTCCCCTGTCACCATGGACTAGCATGGTGATCTGGACTCCTGGCCAAGTCCAGCTTCCATCTCTAGGCCTGCCTTACTCCTTGGCTTGGAGGCAGTGGGATGGGGCTGGCAAGGCCCCTGCCCTGTTGGCCATGGCTCCTATCTACCCAGCCCTTAGGGAGCAGCTGACCCTCACTTACAACCCAATACCTGGTCTTGAAAGAGGGATCCCATCTTCCCAGCATAAATTCCTGAGTTCCTCTTGGTTCAGGCTCCAGTCACAGCATTGAAAGAAAGGTGCTTTCTGTACAATTGGTCATGGAGACATATCAGGGTCCCCTATGCCCTACACCCTGCTTGCCATACACAGAATTGCCTTCTGCAGGAAAAATCTATCCCCGTGTTAAAATCAAAGGGACTTGGTGCCTCATCTTCTGTTTCAAGATAACTCTTCTCAAGAAGATTGTTCAAAATTTTCCAAGTCAGCCTTGGAGCTAGGTCAATGTACAAGCAGGGATGCAAAAGTCCCAAGATCAGAAGGATGGAGCGGGGGGTGAGCAGTAACCCCCTTGGAAGGGGCACATGGGGGGTACCAGACCCAGTCCCCCAGAACCAGCATTGCATTAATGGACAAAATAAATGGAAGTGGTCCAGAGATCATCTGTGCTCCCACTTCCACTCATATTCTAATAACAAGATGAAGATGAAGACTGCTTTTGCCTTTTTTAATTTTTTTCCAAGACACCTGCCCTCATAACTATACAGCCAACCAGTTTCAAATTACTTCATCCCTAAGAGGTGAGTTGCCTCAGAAGTATAAAACTCTGAAGGACATTCCAGGGACTTAGGAAGAATTTGAGTACCTCTGTTCTAGGAAGGGCTCACATGCTTGTTTTAAGACAGGTGCTGTGTAGAAACTACAGAGATAAACTATAATTAATTTATAGGTAACGTGTTAATGTAATAAACAGAAAAACTGGAAAAACAAGTGCAGGAAATGTCTTCCACATTCTAAATAACACTTAAAAGTGTATTTGTATTCAAAGATACATGACAAAAATTCTATCACACAAATATAAGATGATGGCCCTCCATACACCTTTAGAGTCATCTGAAACTAACTGCTCCTCAAAGGAAAGAGAATCTGAAGGTTATGTAAGAAGGGTATGTATTATAAACTAATGCTTTACCAGCTATTTTAAAATTTGGTCAAATCAAACAAGAATTTTACCAGAATAAATTAGGGTAAATTGATGGCAGTTGTGCCTTCCAATGAATTAAACTGAAGGAAAATAAAATTTAAAAAGCCAAATATAGAATATTTTTTTCACCACAAAGTCAAAATATGGATTTTTTTAGCTGTGAAAATTGTGTCATATTGTACTATAATCACTCAACAATAATGTTATCTATGAAGTTTCTAGAAACATGATGGTTTTCTTCTTTAGTAGTTTCCAAGAACACTCATATATTCTAGAATCATATTGACCAGAGGTCTTTAACTAAAATCTAAATGAGCAGCTACAAAATACTAAATACCAAATAATGGTGCTGTATCTACCAATAACTAAACCTTAGAATAACTGTGGTATTTTGTGCGTATGGAGAAAAAAATCATGGTTGTGTATTCTTTCTGTGCAAGAATGTTAATTTAACTGATTTAAGTAGTTCAAATTTCTAATTTTCAATCATAATCCTTTCCTTAGATTGAAATATTTATGGGATTGTTGATAGTCCCATAAATTCCGAGCACAGTAAAGACCTGCTCACAAACTGAATAAAAATCTGGATGCAAAAGGACAGATTTCAAGTTTTGTTTTACTTCAGAATTCTATAGAATCAGTACAAATACATTTTTGAGCCCTATTATTTTAAGTGATTTAATTTACTAAATGATGTGATATAAACTAAAAAAAAACCCCAAAATTTGCTTCATAGTGCTTTTATTTAACTTTAAATTCTGCTTTGAATTCACGGAGTGTCAAGTTTCTTTAGTTGCAGAGCAAGTAAAAATTCAATAAATTCATAAGAAATATATTATGGATAATTACCTAATTAAAATTCCTGAAACAGTGTCGGTGTTTTTTACTGTACTTACCCTAATATTTGCCCACTGCACACACATACACTAATCATCTTTTATTTGATTCTGTAGTTCCTCTCTTTTTGAGGGCTATATATCAAGGAAATAACATTGTTAGGCTCATTTACAAACAAAGTAACCTATAATCTCTTGATTTGTGCATTTCTCTACCTTGATAAGGATTTTAAAATTACAGGCCTGCACATGGCATGGTGATTGGCAAAGAGTGCTACATGAAAGACTGAGTGCTGGTTAGAACTGAGATTACCATTTCTTTCAAAATGTTCCAGAGAATGATTGCCCACTGAGATAATGTAAGTTAAGTAAAGAAAACATCAAACAGAGTTTAACAACAAAGTTGTATCGTGTATTTAAGGGAAATTTGCTGCATTTAGCACAGTGCTCTATGTTGCAGAATGCAATACTAACCTCTATAAAAAGCTTTCTTACTTATTTTTCTAATAGTACCATAAAAAAATCAGTTACAATTCATCATTCCAATGAGTTGACCCTAGGACTTTATGGAAGCACAAGTAATTATAAGGAAAGGATATGTTATAGAAATAATAAAATACCAGTATAAAGGTCAAGCTATGTGAAATATAAAGCATTTATTAAAGAACCTCTAGTTCTGACCTAGAGACCCCCAAAATCATTATGATTATTCCTACCTCTGTTAAAATTAAATGGTTAGGTCAAGAAACATATTTTAATATCTTCAGCACAACTTTTAATGAGAATGCACTCTTGAAAGATCAGATTATGATAGTTTCATGGGGATATTTACACAAAATATCAGTATTTATGAATAGAAACTGCATCCAGCCTATCATTCACTTAATTTTACTCTTCCTTGTGCTTCTGGTTCTTCACTTTTAAGAAAAATTTGGGACAATATTTGGCTTAGTCTTAGTCTAAAATTAATGAAAAAAAAATCACTCGAGTAACGTTTTATGTACTGTTAGAACAGATAGCAGTTCCAACTTCAACAGAATACTACAAAATCTTGTAAAGATCACAATAACTGTACCAAAGAGCACCTCTCTTAGACAGCAGATGATAAGTTAATGAGTCCAGAAGACTTTAAATAATAGTGAGAGAAGTATGGACAGGATTGCTCAGTGACCATTCATGGCTGCCCTGCAAAACAGCACGTGACAAAAATAAAAAAGGATACAAATGTGTATTTGAAAAGAACACAAATGAAACAGCTCTCTGAGTACAAAGGACAACACATTGACAGCACAGTGATATATTCTACATGATTTTAATGCCTTCCAATGTTAACTCTTGTGCAAAGTATTTTCAGATTTTTTCTTAGCTATTGTTTTCACTTTGCTTGTTTCACAGTAGAAGGCAAGGTGAAAATATTTGCATTATAGGCTATAAAAAATAAGACACTTTTTACAGGAAAGTGTTGTTCAAACATGATGGAAGATGCTGAATGAGATGCATGCAAGTGGGTAAGTGAACTTATACTCAGTGTTTTGTTAAGCTCCTGGAAAAACAATATTGTTTAGGAAGTCAAATGGATGCCAATGAAGCATCTATCTGTAATGGACGTGGAAAACTCAAGAATGGGAATTTTGGAGCATTGACTAAAAAGTTCAATTGGTAACGAAATCAATGGGAAATTCATGTCTCATATTCAGAACAGGATTTGAAAGATCATTAATTTAAATGCATTTTTGAACTGAGAATGTGAAACATTTATATGATGGAGAATTAGTCTTTCCCTGTTTTCCTGCAGACCTTCCAGGCAGAGATAGGAACATCCTTCCCTATTTTTCCCTTCTCTGAATCCACTTTATTCTTCTGTTCCATTAGTAGACACTTTTTATTAACCATAACCTCCAATTCCTTTGTATTTTTTATTTCTGTTGTTTACTGCATTCATTAACAGGTGAGCATATATTTTTACAGAGAATGCATGTATAAAAACAACATAAAAAATACTCTAAAGTTATATGCAGAAGTGAGAGTGTGGAAGAAATAAGTTTGCCCATGCAACCTCAGCTGATTTATCGTGAGAATATGCATTTAGATACACGCTTTCATTACATGATCATTAACTTTTTTTTTCCATTGCACACCAGCCATTTCAGTTCTCAGAGTGGATGGTGTTTATTTAATGAACAGCTGTTCAATATTTACTGCATTGTTCAGTACATGGCCCCATTGTTCAGAGGATGGCCTCATGCCATCTTTGTTGCACACTATTCAAACCCTTCTCTAAGGGACTTTAATTAACCTCCACATGAGTTTTCTTTTATTATGCTAATCAGTATAATTTTGAAAGTTTTACAAATATTACTTATATCCACAGTATCCATGTCTTATTTATGAACATCTTACAAACACAAGACTGAAGCAGGGAGATTGCACTTAATAATATCCATGAATTTTGAGTATTCCATCTGACACACCTGGGGTTTGATTTACAACTCCCATTGACTTAAGTTGCAGTTGGGAGTCTTCAGCTCATCTCCAATTTGTTTCCCCAGTCTGAATCTGGGTACCCAAAAAACAAAATAAATTCTGTTAGCAGCAATCTTTGCAAAGTTTAAGTTACTTCCTCAGTAATATATCTAGAGCTGAGATGGGAATTCAGCGTCTAGAGTTTCATTCAGTCTTCATAATGAGGCACTCCCTTTCTCTTACTAAAATCTTTTGCTCCAGCTTTACATTCCTTCCCAGTTCTGCAACAAATGGGTGATTAAGACAATCTTATCTGTGGTACAAACTCCAGAAAGACAATCTCCATCCTCTCAAAGGAGAGGAGAGCCTAGAAGTAAAAATATGGACCTCTAACTAAAATTTGCCATGATATATAAGGAAACTTTTAAAGCAAAATTCCCTACTCTTTGATGCCAAGAATTTTAAATCTCCATAATGTCTCATTTCACACTTCCAGTTTTCCCTGTTATTGTTATCAATTTCCCCAGGTAATTCCCCAGGTGAAGGACTTGGGAGTGCTGGTGGATGAGAGACTGACATGGCCCAGCAATGTGTGCTGGCAGCCCAGAAAGCCAAATGTGTCCTGAGCTGCATTCCAAGCAGAGTGGGCAGCAGGTAAGGGGAGATTCTGCCCCTCTAAATCTCTGGTGAGCCCCCACCTGCAGTGCTGCATCCAGCCCTGGGGCCCCAGGCAGGACATGGAACTGCTGGAGCAAGTGCAGAGGAGGCCACCAAGACAATCAGATGAAAGGCTGAGAGAATTGGGAATGTTCAGCCTGGAAAAGAGAAGGCTTTGGGGTGACCTAACTGTGGCCTACAGTACCTTAAGGAAGCCTACAGGAAAGAAGGGGCAAGACAATTTACAAGGTCATGTAGTCACAGGACAAGAGGGAATGGGTTCAAATTAAAAGAGAATAGCTTTACAGCAGATATTAGGAACAAATTCTTTACTGTGAGAATGGTGAAGTCCTGGAACAGGTTATCCAGAGAAGCTGTGGATGTCCCATTCCTGGGAGTGTTCAAGACCAGGATGGATGAGGCTCTAAGCAACCAAGTCTAGTGGAAAATGTCCCTGCCCATGGCAGTGGCTTGGAACTAGATGGTCTTCAAGGCCTCATTCCAAGTCAAACTATTCCATGATTCTATGATTCTCTGAATTTCCTCTCTAGTTTTCTGTTTTCCTTCAGTTCTCCCTTACATCCCTGAGTTCTTGTTTCTCTAGATATATTGTTTCAGTCCAGACCTTTTCTTTCTCAAATTTAGCTTTTGTTTCTATTTCATCTGAGCACAATTCCTTCTTTATATTTTTGTGACAGAACAAAGTTTATAACTGAAAAGAGATAATCGTCATAAAGAATATAATGTCAGACCAGTTCCCTGCTTTCATTTTAATGACCATACAAGTCATAAAGCCCACCATTTTTTTCTACCACTGTGAGCTGAGGTATGCTTATTTCATTGGTGAGGGAGGATGCCAACTGAGCAGAGAAAGATCTATGGAAAATCAGACACCTGAGGATATTTTGAAACTTTTAATCCATAAAACCTAAGGTATCTTACCTGCATCTTCACTGAAGTACGAAAATAACCACTGAATACATACATTTTTTATATACCAGCCCTCTGAAATTTTTAATTTCTCTTGTCCTAAGTGTAGGGGCACTGGCACATTTCAAAGCCTGGATTTCAAGAACTTCAAGGACACGGGCAAAAAATACTTTTTTTCCTTGCATCATTCCTAGAAATGGCAGAACTGTTTTGGCAGGAGCTTTCCAGAAAAGTACAGCCTGGGACAGCTACTTGGCATGGAAAACTTCAGTCAGAGTAGTTACAGTTTGGCACTATTTTATGTAGAGAAAATCAAAGTTTCATAATAGGAAGTATTAGGTAATTTTAATAATAGGCAGTTCTATCACCTATAAAACCTTTAAACATAAAAAAATATTATTTGTGTAAACAAATATCAAGAAAAGTCCTTTTAAAAAGTGTCCTAGTGAAATGAAAAGGAGTAAAAACAAACATACAAAAATGTGAAATATCACATCCTGACTCTGAAAAATAAAGACACATATACTTCTCCACCTTAACACAGCATGTGTCTTGTGCTTTCTTCACCTCAGTCCAAAAACAGAAGAACAAAAAACATAGCTTTAATCTGCCAGAAAATTAAAAAAAAAAAAAAAGTAAATATTAAGTTAGAATCCTTGAGCTTCCTTACTTCCCTGTATTAAAGTATGGCTAGTCTAAGGCCAAACTTCTTATATCTTTCTGGCTCCTTTAATTTAGCTTAATGACTCTCCAAATAATGTATTCTGTTTTCTGTGTATTGCAGTCTGGTGAAGCCTCTTTTTCATCTCTTTCTCATTTTTCCATTCTGTCAGTAAAAAAATCTATTGCACTTGATTTCAGTCTCATGGGCCAGGAGATTTTTTTTTT
>VZTB01011711.1:122400-193980 GCA_013397245.1 Thryothorus ludovicianus | reverse complement strand
GCTGGCTTTTAAACAAATTTATTATAAAATACTATCCTGGAATTAAATACACCAGTGATATTCAAGGAATATCAACTGGGAGTGCTTAAGACAATTGAAAATCACATTTATTCAATAGTTCCTACTTTTTAAAGTCAAAGAGGGTTTTATTACTGCCTAATCAGTCTTGCATAACATTCTATAAATCTTCCACAATAATTTCCGGATTATTCACATAATTTTTTTTATTTGCTAGAGAACATGATTCAGAATTATGTTCACTCTGGATGTAAAATCTTCTTGTAATGGCAAATACACCTCATCTTTGGAACAGTGGATTAAGTCATGAAAAACAGACAATCCAGAACCAGCCCTACATTGAAAGGAAACCCACAAAGTCTGTTCTGTTGTACTGAGGGCAGCAAAGGATTGACTTGAATAAAAGTGATCACAGGCTGTGTGGATAGTTCAGAATTCATATCAGCCAGCAGAAAATCCCTGGGATAAAAGAGTTATCTAAATTAAAGGGTTATATAGATACACATGATACAGTATTACTAGTATATATTGCTTCTATTGTTTACCATAATCCTAGGCAGTAAACTCACAGGACCTTGCTGGTTTAAATAAAATGCAAGAATGAACTGACTGAAGGATACATTTTAATAGCCCTCTGTCAGAGACAGTTAACACACTTGCACTTCTAACAACAGCATTTTTATTAAATCTTTATTATGTTGTATTAAAAAAAGTCCCCTTAGCCCTCAGGTAGTTGGTTGATGCTGAGTTTTCAAATGAAATATTTATGAAGTTCTTTGTTTAGAAGTTTAATTGTATCTTTAAATGACTTTCATATGTTTATATGCCTTACCCTCCAATATAAATGCCATACGATGCTCTATCATACTGTCCGGAATAGTCATTATGCATTTCACCATCACAACTGTTACATAACAATAAGCAGAAAAAAAGGACAAAAGGATAACTAAGTTAAACCAGATCTTATACATACTTATTTTGTTGGTAACACAGATTGTATCTCCAGCAAAATGTGTTTCCAATCATGTAACATAGCATAGTGCTGTAATACTTTCCATATTTAAACTTTTGGTCAATTTATAACACTATAAAATATACTGTAGTGTACTTTGCACTGACCTTTCTATTTCTCTGCCATGGGCAGGGGGAAGGAGAAGACTCTTAGGAGAACAGGGCTAGAGTGAGAAGACCTAAGGAGTACTCCTTGAATGAAATTCAGTTTTGCTTTTATAAGAGCTCCGAAGACCTATCACTCATGTGATACAATATTTAAAGAAAAGCATGGCTTAGAAGTTTCATTATCTTTCCAAGTAGTAAATAACAATTTTAAAAACACTTTCCAGATTTATCAGCTAAAAGGACATTTTCTAAACCGAATGCACATTGAAGATCTGTGTCACTTCATGTGAAAGTAGTGCTGCATTAAATCTGACCCCTCTGTTTCCAACAATGCTATTCAGGTGCTTTCTGTAGAGCAGGTTTTGGACATCTGGTCCAGGAAATCTCTACTATTACCCTAGACCTATTGCAAAAGGTCTAGGCCAGTTAGATGACATGATGGGAGATCCAAAATAAAGGTGTCCACAGGTTTATCTGTGGAAGACATCCACCCATCCACCTGTGCAGCCCTTTTCTGACCCACATCTAGGGAGTGACATCATAAAACCAACTCAATTTATTGTGAAAAGTGACACCTTTCTCCATGTCTTGGGCAGGCTGGAGAGTCACCACAAGCTGAAGGAAAGGAAAGAAAAAGATATGAGAGAAAATTGAAGGAATAAAAGGAAATCATTAGTTCATTACTTGGGATTCTTTCTTGTAGTTACCAGAAAGGATGGGGAAGGATATGATATCTATGGTTTATATTAACCACAATTACTATTAGGTAATCACAGGTTTTAATACAGTGTTAGCTCACAGTACTATTCAAACACACTCTGTGGATTTCATATTTGTTGCTCAAGTACTACATTAAAATCCTTTGAGGAGAGTATCAGTTCACAGCTCATGAAAACCAGTCCTTTTGCAAAGCTGGCATAAAAAAACCTCCTGATCAAGAGGGTTGTCAGTGCACGACTGAGCAACATGCTCTTTCTAAAATAGCAAGTACTTCTTGCTAAATTTCTCCTCTTGATGACAATTTCCATTGTAACAAATGGCCCCTAAGCTCTGCCTTTTCCATATAAGGAACCTCGTCCAGTTATACTAACAGCCAACAACATCTGAGAAATAATCTCACTTATTATTTAAGGTAGAAACCAGTGTTTTTGTATATAATACGTTGGAATGAATTCTGTGTGCAACAGGAAAAGCTCTGGAAAGTGCCTGTGGGCACCAGAATTTCAGAAGCTCTTTTTAAAGCTGCTGCTAGTCTACAGAAAAGACCACTTGCAAGAACTGACAATTTTGCAAGTTTTTGTATAACTGCTCCAGCAATCACGCACATAACTTTGAAGTCCTATGTGTTAACTGCACCACCTGAAAATTGATGGAACTCTTCTCATCAAAATGCCTATCTTGAAAAGACAAAGTTATAGAAAGATATGATCAAACATAGTAACTTTTAAGGTTATATCAAAAAACTAACTGCAAGGTTTTTTCCAATATTTTATAGTGTAAACATAATTTTATGTTATAATTTTACACCAAATTGACAATAGCATTTTAGTAACTAGTTAGTTAAATGTATCACACTAAAAGAAATATTCTTTCCTGTTTTGTTCTCATAAAAAGGCTGGATTTCATTCTAGTCTCATTGATATAATTCTATTTACTTCACAGTCGTTACTTATTAACACCAATGGGAAGAGAAACAGAGCCATTAAATCCATTTCCTCTTTTTCCTTGATGCAACCTGATGCTCTTTGGTTTACCATGGAATGGTTGCATAGTGAGGGAGACAGCTTTGCTTGTGTTTTTAATAATGTGTTCTCTTCAGAGAGAGTCAATATTTGCCCTGCTCAGTTGACTGGCTTCACTTTAAAAATCCTTATTTTTACTTTAAAAAGATTGGAGGTGGTAAAGAACACATCCATTAGGACTTGTAGTCATTTGAGAAATATGACTGTAAGGAGTATCTATTTTTATCAGAGGGAATTAAATTACTCAATTTCTCTTGTAAAGTGAGCAAGTTCTGCACTAAAACTAAATAAAGTCCTTTACATCTACTGGAATGACATCCAAGAACATGATGCTTAAAACCCCTCAACCCTCCATGTCAGACTTCATGACCCTTTCACCTCAATTTTTCTTAGGCACCACTGTCCAGTAGTTGTTCCTTCTGTGTAGTCACCACTTTTGATAGGTGTCACTTGACAGTAACTGGTACCCCCTGCCTGTTTCTGCTCTGAATAATCTTGGTACTTTCAGTAAAACTCATAAGAACTTAATTCCACTTATTGTGCTGGACTCATTATGATTTCTGGAAAATGCTTACCAGAACAGTACATGCTATTCCAGATAAGGTCTTATCAGAGAGCTGAATCAGGACAAATAGCCTATCTTTATGGAAGAACTGTTTTGGAAGTATTTCAATTGAAATTTAATGGAAATACCATTAAGCTTTGTTTGGCTTTGTAAAAGGTGATACAAAATACTCTGAATAAGTGCAGCTGAAAAAATACAATCCTCACTGATGCTCACTAAGAAAAAAAATTTCCCTTTTGAGACGACTTGGTTAATTACTTTGCTTATTTGTGACCAAAATTGAAAAGAAAAGCAAAAAGCTCTGTCATTACTTATTATGTATGTAATTTATCACAGAATACAGTTCTGTCCCTCTGCTTATTAAGCTCTCCCAGACATTCTTTTGTGCTCTGGGCTTCTGAAAAAGCCTAAAGTAAAACTGATGTTACCTAACTGGATCACTGCAGTCTTCTACAAACTTCACTGATCCTTTCTCACTGGTACATTGAAGCTGATTTAGGATTTTAGATATTTAATGGCTTACACGGGGAAAAAACCCATTTGATCATTCATGAAAAAAAAACAAAAACCCAAACAGTTTTCATTTCTTGTATTTCATTACCCTCAGGCAGGAGCCTGCTGAGCCCTGCTGACCCCTCCAGTGCAACATTCTGTTAGTGAAAATGGCAGGAAGGGATGAGGAAAGGTGCACACAAAAACATGGACAACCACTTTGATTTTTTTCTCCTTCTCTGACTGATGTCTCCTTTGAGGAGCTCTTGTGGGCATTAGTCAGGGTATTTGCAGTACTCTGCTGCCTCAGCAGTGTGTAGGTCTGTCAAAAAAACCTGGTGGGTTGTGTTGATATTAGCTCATGAGATAAAGGCCTGTTGTCTGGGGATCCTTGAAAAGCCTTTGGAGGGAGTCAGCCCCAGCAGTTAGCCAGGAGTGATGGACAGGAACAGCCTGGAAGCATTTCTCAGAGGAGACATCAGTCAGAGAAGGAGCCTGCAGCTGTAGGGCAGGGAGGTGCTCTGTTATTGCTTTCGTTATTTTTCTTTTCTCTTTCCCTTAAATAAAGTAGATTATTATTCTTTTAAGTAAATCAGGTTCACCCATGTTAGTCCTTCATTGAGCTCTGAGTGTTAAGTTGGAGCACTGTGCTGAAAGTAAGGCTGTGGTTTTCAAAAAGCCTAAGGGTTTTGGGCAGACATAATTAAAGCTGAAATGTTTTATGTTGGCACCATTTGAGTGATTTTCACAGTGGTGGAGATGAAACACTCCAAGTTTACAGAGAGATCTATTCAATGGCTGAATCACATTCCCATTTCCCTGCACTGCTGCTTCTCCCATGTACTACAGAGAACAAACAAAAGAGAAGGATCAGGCTGTGCTGTATCAGGTAATGTTCTTCACTCTATTCCTTCTCTCTCAGTTTCTCCTGTGCCATTGCAAGAGTGAGAGGGAATGTATTCCCAAAATCACATCCAGGCTGGAACAATCACATCACAGTTTTTGCCTATGGTAGATAGGAAACATGCAATGATAAATCATGGGGTCACAGGCTGAGATCATGGCTGCAAATCTGTTCAAGCAGGTTTGTGGGCTTTCCTCACCTGGACATTCCCCACCATCCCAGGGAAGCTTTGCTCAACAGCTCAGTCCCACCAAGCTGCACCACTCCATGTAAATCAAGTTGAGCAAGAGTGTTGATCTGCTAAAGGGTAGGAGGGCTCTGCAGAGGGATCTGAAAAGGCTGGGTCTACAGGCCAAGACTCATGATATGAGGTTAAACAAGTGCTAGTCCTGCACTTTGGCCACAACAATCCCCTGAAGCACTACAGGCTGGAGACAGAGTGGCTGGAAAGCTGCCAGGAGGAAAAGGACCTGAGGATGTTGGTTGAAAGCAGCTGTACAGTGTGTGCCCAAGTGGCCAAGAAGGCCAATGGCATCCTGGGCTGTATTAGGAATAGCGTGGCCAGCAGGACAAGGGAAGAGATTCTCTCCCTGTACTTGGCACTGGTGAGGGGCATTTGGAGTTCTGTGTCCAGTCCCTGGCCACTCACTTCAGGAAGGACACTGAGGTACAGGAATGAGTCCCGAGAAGGGCAATGGACCTGGTGAAGGGTCTGGAGCACAGGTCTGATGAGCAGCAGCTGAGGGAGCTGGGGGTGTTTAGTCTGGAGAAAAGGAGGCTCAGAGGAACCTTGATGCACTCTACAACCTTCTGAAGGAAGATGATAGTCTGGTGGGGGTTAGATTCTTCCCAGGTAACCAGCAGAAAACAGGATGAGAGGACACGGCCTCAAAGCTGTGCCAGGAGAGGTTTAGGCTGGACATTAGGAGGAATTTTTCTGTTGTGGTTAGACATTGGGACAAGCTGCCCAGGAAGGTGGTGGAGTCACCATCCTGGACATGGACCTTAGTGCCATGGTTTCATTGTGTTGGGTCATAGGTTGGACTTGATGACCTCAGAGGGCTTTTCAACCTGAGTGATTCCATGACTGTGTGACATATCACACCCATTGGACCTTAGGAAGAGTTTTGCATGAAGGATGCTGGAACCAGACTATAGTGGTATCAGATATTGATGAATTGCTATTAGTAGAAATAAGTAGAATGTAAATATAGGCAGTTGGACTTTACAGTGTCTCTGCCTATTGTAATAACTTTTCCTCAGTACAGGCACCATAGGCTGGCCCATGGGAGGCAACAGCCAGCAACAACTATTCAACTTCTAGTTTTCAGCAAAATGGCAAAGAACTTCCCTAGCTAAACCTTTCATGTAATTTTGGAAAGCCTCAAAGTCCTCTCCTGCCCCCAAAGACCTAGTCTTTTTATCTGAGGGAAAAAAAAACCCAAGAAACAGAAAGGAAGTTTTTTCTGATGAGTTTGTGCAGTTAAAAATCATAAACAGTCAAGAAATCTACATGCTAAGGTTCCAACAGAAACAGAGACTTGGCTGACTTCTGTAATCTGAATTTTGCATTAATTAAATGTTTTGAATTTGATTAGAATAAATTAGCCATCTCATCTGATCCAGCATCTGCCCCTTTCCAGACTTCTTAAAAAACATATACAAGATGATCCAGGATTCTAACCATAGTAATGAAAGGGGAAAGAAGAGGATGGGGAGTTGAAGGCAGAAAGATAAGCAGGAAGCAGACAGAAAAAAAGAGTTTTCATCAGCCTAGAACTTGCATTTGGATTGAATAACTGTTTTACCTTGTGAGACCCACACAGATGACACTCCTATATTAATCTTGAATTCACATATTTTATATATGTATTTTTTTATTGGACCATAATTATTTTCTGAAACTAAGAAACATGAAATAAACATGGTAACAATTATTGGTGCTTTGTTCCTGCTTTTGTTGGATCTTGGAGAGGCACTTGACAACCCAGACCAGGGCTACTTTGACAATGTTTGAAGAACCAGTTCAGCCATAGGTTGATGTCAGCTCCACTAATCAGAACTCTCTCAGCAGATAACTGTATTCACATGTTGCACTGCACTGCTCAGATGTGCGTGGCAAGCTCTACCCACAGGCTACTCAACATCAGCTTTCTTTTCAAAACAATTTACCTCAAAACTATTAATTCAGCTGTGGTGTCACTAATTTTTCCTTTAAATACACCTTCACCAGCTCCTGATACACACATAGAAGTATGAATATCTGGTTGCCATCCAGAGGGACCTGACAGGCTTGAGCTGTGCAAACCTCAGTGCAAACCTCTCACTCATCAAGGTGAAGAGAAGGTCATGCACATGGATCAGGGCAATTCCAAGTACAGATATAGCAGGGCTGAGAATGGATTGAAAGCAGACCAGGAGGAGAAGCTCTTTGGGGAGCTGATGGATGAGAGAAACAAATGACCCAGCAAAGTGAGCTTGCAGCCCAGACAACCAAACGTGTCCTGCTGCACCAAAAGAAGAATTATGGGAAGTGATTCTGCCCCTCTACTCTTCTTTCCCAAGACCCTACCTGGAACAGTGAATCTCAGTCTGGGGTCTCCAGAAGGACATGGACCCAAGGTAGCCTGTCCAGAGGAGGTGCTGAGAGGACTGGAGCATCTCTGCTATGAAGACAGGATAAGACAGTCAGGGCTGTTCAGTCTGGGGAAGAGAAGGCTCTGAGGAGATGCTGTTGTGGCCTTCCAGTGCCTGAAAGGGCTACAAGAGATGGAGAGGGACCTTTCACAATGGCATGAAGTGACAAGACAAGGGGAATGTGTTCAAACTGAAAAGAGGGTGGATTTAGATCAGAGAGTAGAAAGGGTGGTGAACACTGGAAGAGGTGGCTCAGAGAAGCTGTGGATTGCCCCATCCCTGGACATGTTCTAGGCCAGGCTGGATGGGGCAACCTAGTCCAGTAGAAGGTGTCCCTGCCCATGGTCAGAGGCTTAAACTAGATGACTTTTAAGGTCCATTTTAACTCAAACCATTTTATGGTTCTATGCCTGCTTCACTCAGTGTGAAACCTTGGAGAAGAGTTCATTGTTACATGATCACAGCCTTGTAGGTAAAGCACAGGAGCAGAAGGAACAGACCTGGAGTTCAGTTCCCCATTCAGCTACAAGGAGCCTGAATCCTCAGCAACCATTTCCCAGCATGCTGAACTGCAGGCTATGCACCACTCTTTGTGCAAACATGAGCATGTGCACAGAGTGAGAGGAAGGGGAGTAGGTGTTGAAATCTGTTCTGTGACATAGCCAAGAATTCAAGTTTCATAGGGCCAGACAGACACTTAACCAAGTCCGATTGTGTAATCTGCTCGGCGACCCGCAGTCCTGGCAAGTAGAAGCAATAGCTGCTGGTTTGAATCCCCCATTTTCTCCCTTGACTTTGTATTTTAAGTGTAGCTGTGACTGTTATGCTCCATGTTGGACTTACCATCGCCTATGCACCAGGCAGCTCAGGCGCCTCATGTTATTTTCTTGTGTAAAAGCTATAAAGCTTACTGAGGATATGCTTTCAAAACATTCAGCTGAAGCAAAAGGTGCCTTAGAGCACATGTTGCAGCCCAATGTAGACACTTTAAGCTTTTACCAGAATATTTCTGACCTTACGACAATCCCGCTTATTATTCTTGGATTTAGGTGTTTCACATCAGTTGTGTTCTGGGCAAAACTTTGTATTATTCTGGATCTCATCTTAGACATCCACAACATAACTGATCTTTAGCTCCTGCTGTTAATTCCTGCAGCATACCAGTGCTTTAAGTTTTCTATTGAGTTGAGCAGAGACATGTCTGAACTGAGTCCAGTAGTTTCATTACTGTGTCACTTAGGACGTATGTGTTCCTGTTCAAGAATTTAAACATTGATAGAAAAATTGGGTATGTTGAAATATTTTGCTGTTCTTTTGATCATCTAGAATATTTTTCCAAGTTCTATATGTTGTTTGAAGAGCACTTTTATGCTAAAAATTGCTACTTTTTGTTGTTTTTTAATCCTAGCCTGGAACTAAGTACCAGGCAGCTGCTCTCTCACTGCCCTTCCTACACAGAGGTAAATCAGAAAAGGGTAAGAACCTGTGTGTTGAGAACAGTTTGATAGCTGAAAAAAAAAATATATATATAAAAGTAAAAACAACAATAAATAATAATTATAATTAAAACAGAGACAATAAAGAGAGGGACAGAAATAAAACCCAAGGGAAACAAGTGATGCGCAGAACAATTTTTCCCCACACACTGACCAGTGCCCAGCCCATCCCTGAGCAGTGACCGGCAGCTCCCAGCCAACTCCCCCCAGTTTATGCAGAGGAACGACGATCCTGGGTATGGAATATCCCTTTGGCCAGTTTGGGACAGCTGTCCTGGCCATGCTCCCTCTGACTTCTTGTGCACCTCCTCACTGGCAGAGCATGAGACGCTGAAAAGTTCTTGACTTTGGGTAAGCACTACTTAGCAACAAATACAACATCAGTGTGTTGTTGACATTATTGTCAGGCTAAATCCAAAAAACACAGCACTGAACAAGCTAAGAGGAAAAAAATTAACTCTATCCCAGCCAAAACAAGAACAGGTTTTCAATGCAGAAGTGAGAGAATCTGTAGTTTCCATTTCAAATAAATAGTGAAAGGGTCTGTTGTCAAAAACTTGTCATTCAGTTGCATTAGGATTTTATTCATGGAGTTTTATCACTTAAAGACTCATCTCACAGGAAGCAAAAGAAACCTGTAAGCCGGAGAAATCGGGTTTGCTGAGCAGAAACTCATAATAACATCTCTGTTGATTCACCAAGCTGCCACCTTGATCCCTTTGTATACTGTTGTAAGAGCAGCAGAAGAAACAAGGTTTCTCCAGGGTTTCTGGCTCAGCCATGTCTCTTTCTCCTCTGCATGGACCTGGAGCCTGGAAGCAAAGTCCATGATCCCAGGAACTTCAAAGACTAGGTGCAGTTTAGCTTTTACTATTTAATTGAATAAAATATGTATATTTTTATAACACCATGGCTATGACATGCCATGATCCTAACGACAGTTCTTGTGCTGGCCCAAGGCTCACATATCAGCAAAACTATGTTTTGTTCAGTAAGCCTTACTTGGGTATGTGTCACTTGGAACTTTTTGTTTGTAAGACAAAGCCCACCACCCCAGTTCTTTACTTATCTGCATTAAGTTACTGGTCTTGTTGTAACACAGTGAGGAAAATTGGTATCAGTCACTTTTAAATGGATTGCTCTAAAATTGTAACAGACCACAGAAAGATTTCTGAACCTTCTGTTTATAGCAACTACCAGGAGTTTTGTTTCCACCCAGTATTTTCCATGATGTCTACAAAACACACTAGTGAGAAAGCTCAAGTGCTGAGATCACTGTTTGCCATGATGACCAAAATTACTTTACAGGTTCCCTGCTTCCTTTGCTTCCTATTCTCTTATAACTATTTGTTGCCTCTTGGCTTCTAACCAGACTGTAAATTCCTCTAGGTTTCTTTTCCTTTGTTTTTACAGCACTTAGAACAACAGGATCCCAAGGATCTGAAACATTTCAGTAATACTGCAGCTAATAATGAAATCATTGGGGTTTAGCCCAGTGTGGTTTAGTTGCAAGTCTGTAAGGATGGGGAAAGAAAATAATTAATTTTAGAATCCATCTTTTCCACCTCCTTTCAATACTGTTCATCCAGTTCCTACTACTGGAATTGGGTTGATTACATGGTCAGTCCAGCAGTGCAATTTCCCCAGCAAAGTTCTTTGTCTGCTGTACAAAGCTGAGCTCAATGGGCATTGTTATCAGCAATGACATGGGATATGGTCCTCTAGTCATGTTTGTACACTTATTTACTTAGTTGAGAATACTCACTCATAATAAATTAACTCTAAGCCACTCCCAAGATCCTCTTCAATACCAAAAGTATGAGATTACACCCATTGACTGAAAAGAAAGCATCCCCTAACTAGGAGCAGATTTCCTCATGGAATACCAGAGAACAAATTAAATGACTCCCTCTCTTCTACTATAATGGAAATGCCTCTTCCAAGATTTCAAGTGGTCAACGCCTGGGAGGAGAAAATTTAGAAAAGTTCTAGGTTACGCTGAGAAGTAAGAAAAGGGAGGTACAACATTTATTTAATGTAACTATGCCCCTACCACTCTCCCAAACTGCTCATATTAGACAGAAATATTACTGGGAAATGTATTTGGAGTGGCTGCTGTAAAGGAAAAGGAGAAGAAAGCATTTTGTCAATTGGATGAAGAAACATGAAAGTGTTTTGAAGATACAATAAAGAAAGTAAAGACAATAATCAGAAGAGAATTTAAAAAATTAGAAAAATAACACCCATTGTGTGACTATAGACATTGGTGAGCAGGTGCTATTGCAGGTGCTGACATGCAGGAAGGAAAGTGAGCACCCAGGTTTTGGTTGATCCTGCTGTGAGGATGAAATGTTTCACTGAATTTGTAAAAAACCAAAGTGGGTCAAAGACAGGGAAGGAAGCTCTGCAATGCTACCTGGAGAGCTGAGGGGCAGAACAAGAGAGAGTGAGGGATAGGAGAGGGGAAAGGGGAGAGGGGAGAGGGGAGGGAAGGGAAGGGAAGGTGCGGGAAGGTGCGGGAAGGTGCGGGAAGGTGCGGGAAGGTGCGGGAAGGTGCGGGAAGGTGCGGGAAGGTGCGGGAAGGTGCGGGAAGGTGCGGGAAGGTGCGGGAAGGTGCGGGAAGGTGCGGGAAGGTGCGGGAAGGTGCGGGAAGGTGCGGGAAGGTGCGGGAAGGTGCGGGAAGGTGCGGGAAGGTGCGGGAAGGTGCGGGAAGGTGCGGGAAGGTGCGGGAAGGTGCGGGAAGGTGCGGGAAGGTGCGGGAAGGTGCGGGAAGGTGCGGGAAGGTGCGGGAAGGTGCGGGAAGGTGCGGGAAGGTGCGGGAAGGTGCGGGAAGGTGCGGGAAGGTGCGGGAAGGGAAGGGAAGGGAGAGAGAGAAACGAGCAAGTAGCACACCAATCAGTAACAACAGTGGCCTAAGAAACTCACTATTAAAAATCATTCCTGCAGATGGAAGGAACTGAAGAAAAAGCTCAAAAAGTTTCTCATTTTAGGTTTGCTTCCTTACGTTTTAGGTCACACTTTTTTCTTATATTTTTTTCATATGCCCAAAGTGAGCTTCTTAAATTACTCTGTTTAGAAATAAACACATGGAAACAATAAACATCTAGAACATCAGCTTGCATATTTCCTTAATGTATGCATATTTCTCTCCAATTTTCCACATGAAATGAGACTAATTCACTTAAATTTCTTGGGATCCACCCTCTGTCAAAGTTTCCATGATTTCAGGGTTAGCTCAGTAGTTGGTTAATACTTTTAAGAACATTGACTTAAAAATTTTAAGTCAGACATTCAGCTTGTGCATAGCAGAATATTTACACCATATTCAAGTGACCTCTGTCAATTTACACAGAAAATACCTATTATTTCTTTTTCTCATCATACAAAAGACAATATTATGCACATAAATCTAGGACACAATCAAGGTTTCATCAAAGATTTTTCTACTTTGAGATATTTTGTACCACGTTTATTAATATATTTAAAATTTAAATGTTCTGCTTTATATTCCACAGTTATTTGTAAATGTAAAATTAGTTCATAGTCTTCCCCTGGGTTAATATTTACTGCAGCACTTTGTTGAATATGCATGTTTTTTCTGGCAATCCCAGAGCAAAGAATTTGTCTTCCCACTGTTTAACTCTTGTCCTCAGCAGTGGCAAAAGGAGACACACATGACAGCCCATGATCACAGTCACTTTTGGTAGCACATGACCTTCAAAAATTCCCATACCCCCAAGCCAACACACAAGGGATGCCAGAAAATACATACCTGTGTGGTCCTTCTCATATCTGTTAATGGACTGCTGCCCATTAATTTGGCTAATCCTGTTTTGAATGTGCTGGCACTGCCTCCACAACATCCCAGGGCATCACAGTGCAGATTTGCATTGCCTCTTTTATAAGGAGTAATTTTTTCCTGGTCTGTTTTTGCTTTCTTCATTATTATGCCAGTGACATTTCAGATTCTCTACAGGTAATTCATGCCAAAATCTCACTGACTACTGTTATGAATTATCTGCCCCAATTCATCCGAGAGATCTTAAGGATGTTTTTGCTCCTAATTTGTAGAGGCAATTCCCTGGTTGGAAGGAGAGCGTGGCCCAATATGTAGGACGAGGTAAGAGGGAGAGGATTTAAGCACAGCAGCACACATTCAGGCACCATGAACTAAGGGACAAGGCTATGGGCAGCTGAGGAGATCTGTTGATACATTACTCTATTATCAAGGGCTAGTTAAAGTGTGGTTGGGGTCAGGAAAAGACAAAAAAAGCACTCNTTTAGTTTATTTATATATAAATATAAATTTATTATATAAATTTTATAAATATTTTATGCTGTTCTAACCCAGTCATCCCCAGATTTTACCAGTCCAAATGCTGTAACACTAGTTAGAAACCACCTCTGTGTAAAAGCTCTTTTGGACTTTGATTCATTGATTTAATAAGTCTTGGTGTCATGCAAACATGAAGAATCCCCCAAGAATCCATCATTTTCCAATGAACAGTAGTAAGATTTTGTCTGTTTAATAGCACTGGTTTTATACCTTATGCCAAGCATTATTGAGCAGTGGAACTTATTTACCAAGTTCCATGGTTTTTCAATTGACAACTAGAATCCCTCAGTTAGAAAGACTTCCATTATGTATTTATTTTACATGATGTTAAACCCATTGCATTCCTCACTGCACATCATTCACTGGGAAGTACATCACTGTGAAAATGAAGATGTCTACTTCTATTTTTCCCTGGTCTTCAAATTCTGTGCTATTTTATTCTTTCATGCCTTTTCTTTATTACAATGAAGAATGATGGAATATTAATTGCTTTGTTCTCTGTACACATGGATGTATTTTTTTAATTTGTTTTATGGATCACTGAACTCCTTTGTGCTCCATTTTTCAAATTGTGAACATGTCTATTGCTTCTTAAGCTTCCTAGTTTGATAATATATGGACATGGACATAGGAAATGAAGAGTGTGCCAGAAGTTTCAGAATTAAATTAATAAGTTATATGAGTGATATAAAAGGCAGAATACTGTCCCCACTTCTGCTCACTATTTGCCAGTCTCCATGTCACTTAAGGGCGTGCAACACTGCACTTCAGTCGCCCCTGGGACAGCTTAGTGCTTGTTGTTACAGATTCATAATTATGCATACAAGTACTTTAGCAGTGATTTTTATGTAGGAGATTCCCATTGATGTTTATTTTTAGGCATCCAGTTTATTTTCTTATCCTCTGTTTAAACCAGCATTTTCTTCATACAATACCTTTATTTTCTGTGATCGACTGCCAGTGGTCCTCCCATAGAATTTTATCTCTCCACTCCAACGTCCCCTTAAAGGTTGTTTCATGTAAAGGCTATAAAAATGTCAACATGGATTAGCTACATTCATATTTTTAATTATCCAATCATTTGTGAAGGACCTGCTTTCAACTGAATGGCTCTGCAATTGCTTCGTTGCCTTCACTCACTGCTTTTATTAAACCCGACACACTGTAGAGCCTCTTTGACAGCCACACAGGAATTTCACAAACAGGAGACAAGGAGCTGACAGAGTTCCACCCAGGTGTTTTGACATCACCCTGTCATATGCACCTCTCTGGAATATAGTTATGACTTTCAGGCCTACTGCAGGATAATCAAATCTGTCAGATGATGCTGTTTTTCCTGCTGTTGCCTACACTCTAATAAATGGAAAAGGGATTTGTTCTTTTTGAGATTTACTAAGTGAATTTTAACTTGTCCAGATAATACTTTTCTATAACTGAGTTACAGCTGAACTTATGGGAATGATTCTACTATATTTTTATGAGAAATATAACTTTTACAACTTTTATGTTATTAGATATCATTGTTAATGTCTCAAAATTTAACATTATAAAGTTGCCAAGTCTCAAAGTCTAAAAGGAACACTTGAAGCTTTTAATAGAGAAGCTCTTGTTAGACAAATTACACAAAAGTATAAGTTAGAAAACTTAAATTAGGAAAAATTTAGTTTCCAAAAGTATTCACTGGAACAAATCACACAGCAATATGATATCTGGTTTTGCTTTTAATATCTTCAGATCAAGACTCCTGCAAGTACAGGTTAGCCAACCACAAGGTATCAGAAACAGTAATTATTTGATATTTATCATCTATACTCTGCATAATAAAATTATATTGATTAATATAGCATTATTCTGGTCATGAACTCCACGAATTTTATAGGATGTACTTATTGCAATCTATGATGATAACAATTCTTTATTTTGAAACCCACATATCATTCTGATGCAGCAAAATGCTTTAGAAAGTCAAACCTAGGAAATCTCAATCTTCAAATTTTTGGGGGAAAAATAATCCTACACAAAAAAATGTTGAACTTCTTGATACAGTCCAACAATGTTCTGACAAGATGTCAAGGTAAAAAAAATATAACCAACTGGGCAGTGATGCATGAAACATTCACAGGAGAAAACTTGCTTTTATGACAGTAAAAGAATTAATCAGTTCCACATTTTGAACATTCTATAAAAACCAAACCTTTCCCAATCTTTTTCTAAACTTTTAAAAATACATTCAATATAGGTTTGGTTTGCTTCGGATTTTTTTCCCAATCAGATTTATTTATATGCCTTTTCCCCTTGCAGCATTTGTCTCTGTTCACATTGCCTGACTGCTCAAATATTCCTCAGGGAAGCAGGAATGGGGGACCCCAGCCTTCCACACGGCCTCCAGCGAGGCAGTGGGTTGATCCACAGGAGGTAGGTCTGTGTTACTGGATGGTCAGATGGAAAGCAGGGCTTCTTTTACTCTTGCAGCATCCACGTTTCCCCAGTTTGCAGGGACAGGTCATGTTTGCACTCAGCAGGTGTGGTAATTTGGAAATAGCAATCCCCTCCTGACCTATGAAGGAAGAAGTGTGTTCCCAACTCACATCACGTTTTATGCTCTGCAGACTGTGCAGTGTGGTTCAGAGACTCAATGCAATTGCTCCTCCTAAGAGCTTTGGTTTCTTTTATGAGATGCAATATTTACTTTGTGGATGTCAAGAAGCTGGAGAGGGTGGTTTCCTAGCAGAGACACTGTAAGACACACAGCTGAATCTCAGCTAGGAATGAGAGGAGGCTGGAGGCAATAAGGGCTGCATTCTTATGTACATCTCAAGGGAACAGCAAACAATACTCACAAAGATCTGATAAAACTCAATGATGATTTTTTGCCACCTTCCTCCAAATGTAAGTATGTCCTGTTCCACAATCATCAGCTTGAAATCAAGCCAAACCAGTGGCTCTGGAGGTACATGCAACAAGACAGGCTCAACTCCTGCTGCATGAAAGGTGTTTGTGATGTGCCATTACCTCCCCCTTTCAATTCTAGCTGGATGTTTACTTAATTGTTAGCACAGCACTTCTAGCTTTGTTTCTCTTTTCACTACTTTTATTGGGAAAATATGCAGATATTTCCCTTGAAATGGAAGCTGGAAATCAACTTGAGATATAGTGAGGTGAGTCTCTTTCAGCAGTTGATTGCTCCCAGCCCTTTCACATACTCAAAGTAAATGCTGGATTCAGAATGGAATACTTCAGTCCCACAGGTCCAATGCAAAACAGATTTTAATCTACAGTTTGTATTTTTGCTGGTAACACACATTAAGATACTTGATATCTTAATGAGTTGCCATATTCAAAGCATTGAATCAAGAAAAATAGATTTCAGATGGAAGCTAAGCCCCCTGTAAGCATCCCCAAGCAGAATAGCTTTTCAAACTATGTGTTTTCCCTTTCAGAGAGGCACACATGCAAACAGATTGTTTAGGGCCTCCTCTGAGGCAGTGCATACCTCAGGAACAGCCATGCCTCTCTGCAACTTAATGGCCACATTTACAGCAGTATTGAAAACGAGCCATGACTGATTCTCTGCCCAGCTGACACAGCAGGGGTTTCATCCATACAACCCAACTGTCTTACTCCTCAAACCAGGTGGTACCTCCAGACTTTTTGCTGGGAATGAATTCTGGTATGTGCCACCCATAGCTCTCTGTTCAGGCATCACTTCTTGGCACAAGTGAAAGGCATGCCCGAGACTGCGGGCTAGCAAACAATATGGACAACATGTGGCAGTGCCTGGACCCGCACCAGCCGTGATTGCTTTATTGGAAGAGATGGAGTCAGCGTGTGTAGCTCTAATTATTTAATGTCAAAGCATTAAGTAGCCATGAGAGCCCAGTGTGGGACACCCTCAGGACTGTTTTTGGGTGCCTCATACTCAGCCTCCAAACAGAAATGCTGCAATGAGCACACGGGCCATGTCTAGGACGGCGCTCATTTACCAGGATGAATGGCCAGGGAAGCTGTGCTTCCAGTAGTTTTTGTTGTTGTAAGCAAACCCAGCGGAGCTGTGTTGGTCAAACTAACAGACCATCCATCCAGTCTGCTGTAAAGAAAAGAGACTGAGATGTCTTTTGTCTCTGGCAGTAATTCTTCCACAAAAATACAATGTAGTTGAATGGGTGCTTTCGAAACACAGTCTACACCATTCTCACAGGCCTGGAGAGCTTTTATTTATCTGTGGACAGTGTTTGTCTTTTAATTGGACATTATGGAAACTCTGACAGTAATGTAAAAGATGATTAGCAATAAAACAATATAAACGAGTGGCTTCTAAATTTAATAATAGGCTAAATGTCCACATTCAGACATGGTTAATCAAAACCAGTTTGTAAACTTCATTTTATTCAGGTCAGCCAGTCAACAGTACATGTAATGCATACTATAAAACTGATTTAGGGCTTTTGGACACCCAAGCATCTACATAAACCAAGCAAGCATTAACCAGGTCTGTCTACTCATAAATTACAGCACATTGTTTTTAAGTGACCAGGATAAAAAGCAACATGCCGTGAACCATCTACATCATGTTTTTTGCTCCTTTGACCAATTTCCCAGTTACTCTCTCAAATTATCACTCCAGTTTCTTCTTTGTTCATCCCTGTATTGTTTCCATATAACTGTCCAAACCCGCCTGCAAGGCAACTAATCAAAAAAGGCTGAATCACAAGAACATTGACCACTTGATAGTTTGCCCAGCTTATTAAAAATATGAGTTTGACATCCTGCAGCATGTTTTAACAATTGGTTTGCAAATTACAGAATGGCTAAATACAATTAAATTCATTCCATTGTACACAATAACTATTTAACATATGCTATGAATCTTGTACACAGATTAGGACTCTGCACTGTTTTCCTACAGCTGTTAGTCAAGTCTTGCTGCCTCGTGCTACAGATCCACCAGTTCTTGTAACATAAACAGACTTGGGCTGGGTCATAGCTTGGTTGCAATTTTAACAAAATTAAACAAAACCTCAAACCCCCATTCAGATGTTTTTTAGAAGAAGTGATGGCCTCCCATAAGTGAAATTATTCACTTCTCTATACTCACTGCAAATCAATACTGGGTTTCCTCACCTCTCTAAGAGGTGAACCATTCCTAAGTACCAGACCAGCATCTTGATCTCAAATACCAGAACACGGGCAGAACTAAAATTACTTACTGCTTATTCCAACAGTGGGTTTTACATAAATTTATAGCACTTTTCTTCCCCTTAAAGAGTACATATTTTATCCACTACCATATACATGATAATATATGGGGTCACATGAGCTAACACAACATAGGATCTGTGCCATGGATATTCCATGCCACTCCACGTGCATCAGATCTGAGAAGCACGTGATACACGACTCCCAGGGGATATGAAACACATGTGGGTCTGATTCTCCACTTTATTATTCCAAATCTACACCCTTGCAACTCTAACGAAGTTACACCAGTGCAAAACTGTTGTACTGAAGTGGAGGATTAAACCCACATGTCTCTTTAGATGAGCCAAATTTACAGGACAAACTTTTTCAAATGCATTCAGTAAACATTCAGCCTTCTTCAGAGTTCTATACCTGTTTGGTCCTCAGACAGTACTTTTCCTGCCTTAGCAAAAACTCTACCTTAAGGACAGCAACTGTTACTCATTAAAAGGCTGTCAGTAAAAATCTGAGTTATGAAAAAAAAAAAAAGCAAAAAGATTGAGTAGATTTGCAACCTACAAAACACTTAAAACAAGAAGGCATTTCCTCAGACTCAGTCAGCCATGATTAGAATCCCTCTTGCCTGCTTAGGTGAATATCTCTTTGTAGAATCATGACTCATCACCATTTAAAAATTCTTATGATTTCACTATGCAGTTTTTGAAGAGTTTCTCCTGGCCTCTTTCCAGACAGTACACCTGCAAATCAGTTTAGCAAAATTTCACTGCAATAGAAAATTAAGTAATTCTGTTTGATTTGGATTTGTATACAATTCTTCAAACATATAAGCTATATGCTTATATACTAACTCAGATACAGATATAGACAGACATTCATTAAACAAATATTGACTGATTCTCATGAAATGTAATTTGGGAACAGGGAACTGCACTGGAGCTCTAAAGGTACATTACTAGTTTAGTTTTATAGATAAAAGAAAAAATTCAGATTAAGACTTTATATATATCTTCAGAATAATCCACTGTATCCAAAAATTTGAAAATTTCCATCTGGTTGATGAAAAATGATTGAACCAGCTTAAAGAATTTTAAGAGCAGATTTTAATGCTATCCAAAAAATACTGAGGAAATCTAATAATGATGAAGATAATAACAACAAAAAAGTATAAAAATAATATGATTTTCTTTATTTTCATTTCATCTTTATTTTCATTTCAACCAATTATAGTTCAATTCTGACTATATGTTCTGAATTCTTTTTCTCCAGGAAGTGTCTTTGATCAAGGCAGTTATTTATTTGTTTTGTTGAGTGTTTAAAAATTACTTTACACCTCCCTACTTATACCTGTAATATGATTAGATATGGAAGTCAATAAATAAGCTTCATGAACAGTTTTTATTTAGTTATGATAACATTACATACTAATATTGTTATTATCATAGTAACTAAGAAACAGTAGTGACTTCAGTTATTGAATACCATAAGTAATAGCTCATTCAAATATTATTCATGGTGTTAGTATGTTAGAATCAAAGGGCATACCTAAATACCAAAAGTTTGGTGATCTAAATATCTTCTTGTTTTTAAATAATTATGTACAGACACTTATTTAGGCTATGATATCACCTAATTCTAATACTAACAAATAGTAGGAGGTTGTTTCAGCCATCTAAATATATGTCATACACTTGGGTGCAGGGGCTGAACCTGTAAAGGGCAGTAAGGGACCCACAGAACTGGCAGCTGTGATGTACCACCAACAATTTTCTAGAGCAGCAGCTGGAGGTCAGTCAGGAAATGATAATATTCCCATTATAATCTGAATTTCTAGTTTGAGCAGTACAGTCAGTGGCACTGAAACAGCAATTCAACTCACCTGGCACAGTTAGGGTAGGATTTGGTTACTTAAACAAAGGCATCTGCTGCCTTTGGGAGGCATGAGAGTCCTCTGGGCATAATATTCATTCATCCCATCCTAACATGCACCATAGGAGAGAGGAGGTAATCTTTCCTCTTCATTGAAAATAAAGACTGTCATAAAGCTGAATTACATGGCCACTTTTGGGATTTCCTTCATTTGCCCACACGTGTCTAGTGTCACATTAGGTTTGTTGTGTCTGAGATGGCCACAGAGTGATGGATGTTCTGCAGCAGCACCCGAGAGGAAAATGAACCAAGATCTTCTGGTGAGATCCAGGTATCAGAAGCCATCTTAGATGTCATTTTAGACACCTGAAACTTTTGACAGGTATTAAACAGAACCTACAGAAAAGTCACACCTTTAACCGAGTCAGGTGGATCTCACAGATGGAGTCTCATGAATCCCATTTACAATCTATCACCACTGTTCCACCCCTACTCTGAAATTTGGCCAATAGATCAAAGTTTTTACCAAAGTAGAAGCTGTTGGTTGGAGTTCAGCTAGTATGGGAATTTGCTAAATTGACTAATGAAGCCTTTTCACCTCCCCCTTTATCTCTTCTGTGCTCTCTCTGGGACCATTCCTGTTTCTAGCAGAATTTTGTCCCCAGCTTTATGGATTATAACTGGTCACTTCACATGTACTGCAGGTTTCCTGAACATCAGTCTCATTAGATGATATTCTGCAGTATTGTCCCCTTATGGACAAGATCTTATAAGTAAAGCTGCTAGAAATGCATTAATTTTGTGTAGTTTTAATGCCTTGAGAACTTAAGGCATCAGTTTCACCTCTAAGTTCCATAAACACTGAGTCCAGGATTTGATTTTGGGGTTCTTTTCCCTAGATTTTTGAGGCTTCATATTTTTATATAAGACAATTAAGTACCATTCCAAGCCTAAAAATGTTACAGAAATTAGTAAAGATAGAAAAACTTTGAATTTAGCCCAGAAAGGAGAAGGAGAAGGGAAGGAAATACTATGAGTATTTTTTCTACATCTGAATATGTATCTAACATCTGAATTAAAATTTCTACTTAGAGAAGAATTACATTACAAATACTTTTAATAATGCTGCATATAGCATCACAAAACACAAAAGCTTTCCTGATGCTTTGGAAAACCAACAGGAATTTAAACAAGATACAAACCAGGCATCTTCTAATCCTTCTTCAAGTTTTGTTCCTTCTTTTCTTCTTGTTCACAATATGACTCAGAAGGGCAGATCCTACCTGATATAAAACAGTCCATCCAGCTTTATCAAAGTCAAAGTAGTTACAGTCACACGAAAGGAAAATCTGGCATGATGCATCTAAAGTCCAGATTTAACATTAACTGTGACTAATTGTGAATGTTGTAGATGTTTCTTCCTACGCAGAATTATGACTTTACCTGAAACTCTTTCTGCTTTTTATTATTAGGCCTAAACAGGACATCAAAGGTGGTGGTTTTTTTTTTAAATCTTCATGGAAAAATGTCTCTCATTTCCATACAACTTCTTCTTCTTACTTTAATTTGCTTCTGAGGACTTCAAAACATCTTATTGTCCGCAGTAGAAGAAACATCTGTTGAAGTCATACATAGTTTATTGGCTGGAATCAGTGATAAAAGACAGCATAGAGACTCACCAAAACATTTCATTGCTATCAATGTAAAACAAAATATTACAAAAAACCAAGCCTTTTTTTCTTTTTAATAAGAGAAACATGGGGAAAATTTTGCAAGCCAAATAGACAAGAAAACTGTGATTTTAATTCATTAAGCCTCATATGACTGCATTTTGCATCCCAGCCAGCTGAGGCCTAACCACACTACAAAAGCTGTTTTTTAATTAGCTAAGAAAGAGAAACAATTTATGAACAATGGTACTTCTCTCCACAGGATTTCCTGTTTAGAGGAATTGCTTTCCACACTATAATTGATTTTTGCTCTTTCTACCTACTGATCTGTTTTACCACTTGCCTAGTGCAGCCTGATATTAATTACTACTCTCTTTTTTTGGCGTGAAACACCAACAAGGCCCCAACATCACATTTCAGATCTAAGCCAGCTCCCTAGGAGGTGAGGTGGGAAGTATATGCAATGAAATTAGAACTGCCATATTTTTTCCCTTTTTTATTAGTCTTCCCCAGTTCTCTGCCTTAGCACAGAGAATTTGAGAAAGAATATCACCTGTCAGGTTTACAGAAACCTGACAGTCTTAATTGGCATGACAATACAAAGGCAAATAACTTGAATAAAGCTTCTGTGATGAGAAGGAAGAATTGCAAGGTGGTACATTGGAAACCTCTTTTCACAAAATACACTTCTTGTGTAGGAGCAAGGAAGACTGCATCATCAGAAAGAACGGATAATTGGCAAGAGTGGTCCCCTGCAGACACTCTGGCAATTTGATACAACTGTCTATTTAATTTCCATCTACTTGCAGGTCTTTGAGCAGGTTCTAGTCCTTCTGCTCAATTATTCTTTATTCATTTCTATTCTGCTATTCCATTTCCTTTTTAATAGTACCCTACCTACTTTTTCCTGTAGGTCTTGGGTTGTTTTCTTCTCTCTCTTACACCCTATAAAAGTAAAATTTGCCCATTTTATCAGTTAACAGTTTCATCTTTTCCTTTTGCAGATTCTCTCTACTTTCCACTATCTTCCTTACTACCCTTATAATTCTGTGTGAATCATCTTTTCTTCCTCCTGAATCCTACTAGTCTTCTTTTCCTATTAGTGCTATCTAATAGGAAATAATTAGATTTTCTTTTACTTGATATCCAGTTTTGTTTATTTTCTCTTATCTTCCTTTTCCTTTCTTGTCTTTTTTTCCCCAGGTTCTCCTCAGCTGTACCTCAGTTTCTGTTGTACACACACACTGGCATTAGAGACTATGAAAAAAGACAAGTGAAACAAAGTCAGCTGAGGAACCCACCAGAGGTCTGCTTGTCTCTTACACATTTCTCTTCTGCGTTTCTTTTTTGCCTTTTCTGCTGTTGCCTCAGTCTTGATGACCATTTTATTCCTCAATGTCCTTCACACTTTTCCAATCACATCAGTTGTTTTTGCCTGAGGTAAGTATTGTTTATTCAACAAAACATGCTTTTCTTCTGCATATAAATTGTCAAAAAGGCGTAACTGTTAACTATGGATGAACAGAGAGGTTTTGCCTTTTTGAGCCAGATTTCCTAATTGCAAGGTCCAGAGGTTTATGACTTGTTTTTTGTAGTTCCGGATCCACGGTCAGGATGCCCTAGCACTCAGCTGGAAGCATCTACAACTTCTTTAAATATTTTTTATATTTTGTTATTTCACAAAACTCTGTAACATTTATGTCAAACACCAATATTTTAAAAAAGCCCATAGAACCCATAAGGATCTTCTTCATAGCTTCTTTTCCTTAAAGCAGGTAAACATTCGGTCTCCTTTAACGAAGCTGCAGACTTTTAGAAGGATATTAAATATGTTGGGATAAATTGATGATTAAGAGCAGAATCTTTACAAAATTTATTTTAAGAAGCTAAAAAGTAATATGTTATAGATACCTACAAAGTCAAAAGCAGAATGTGTAGAGAAGAGTTATTGCCTACTTGTTCCTACTCAGCAAAGGTTGTTTCTGCACTTGGCTGTCTTTAGAGAGTCTAGAAACAGCACAGAACTGCTTTGTTCCCATACTTGAGTTTCTTATCTCTTCCAATATTTGTGAAAAAGGAAAAAAAGTCTTATAATATTACAGATTTAAACATAACAAGATTATATTCCTCCTCAGAGATGCACACTATGATGGAAATGTTGTTTTAAGGTGTTTCTGTACTATGCAATGAGCAAAACTATCAAGATCAATGGAGTCAGAGAATGTAACTGTATTTTAACTTTACAGGGAATTTTTTTAAGTTATACTATTGTCTTTTCTTTTCTAAAAAGAAAAGTTTTCCAAGTAAAGCTTGGCATCATAAGCAGTATGTCATGTTTTCTAGTGCAATTTGTTGAATTTTTGTAGATGAACTACCTACAGCTGTATTGCTAAACTGAGCAGCCACAAATTCTTCTTTCTATGACCTTAGTCCTGCACATCAGAAGTTCCTAAGACTACAGACCTACTATACTTATGGCTGTTATGGTGATTATCAAGCACACAAAGAGTAACAGCAAATAGACTGGGTCAGCAGAAGGTAAAATAATGCAGCCCACCCACTTGCTGTTGCAACAGAGAGAAAGTTTTGCTGAAGAAATCAAATCCTTAAGGGACTGTATGATCATATCAGTACTGGGAGGAGTTGTTATGAAAAGCTAATATATAATTAAATATAACATTCTTTAAAAAAAAACCCACACAGGATCATTCCACCAGAGCTAGGAATACCTGGGAATGTAAACTAAGTAATTTTTGGCTACTGGTTATTGCCATTTGACAGTTTCTCTATAGGCTGTGTTAAAGAGAAAGGTCATCTCAGCCACCTCCTTAGGACTGCAGGCCATAAGAATTCCTTTTGTGCTAAATACTCTTTCCATAATGATTTGTCTCATCTAGCTCTATGGCACATGGCAGTTGTTAATACAAAGGAGTCCCATGCTATTTCATATGTCTTATAGAATCTTCTCTGGCCTCCAGATGAGTCTATTGTACATTGTGTGCTCTGGGGGGGGCATCTCGGGTACTGTATGTCACAGACATAAGAAATTTATAGTTTGGCAATCAAACAGTTGCCTACATCATCAGTAAGGGAATCTTAGACACCCAGCTCACATGCAGATGCACAAATATTGACAGTTATTTAGCTTTAGGCTCTGAATTCGAAATTCATTCTGAATTTAAAGTAATTTAAATTCTGCCCCTCAAATTACAGAAGATTAATTCCACTCTTCATGTTGCCCTCCAGTGCTTATACCACACAGCTGGCTGTCACAAATCAACTCCTTGATTTCCATTGCCTCAGTATAGCTCCACAACCTTGTCAGGCACAGCAGTGAGATTGACTGGCCTGTAATTCTCAGGCTTTCCTTTTTTAGGTTTTTTTTTTTTTTTAATTAGGGTTATATTTCCCCTTTTCCATTCAGTGGAAACTTCACCATAATACCACTACTTCTCAAATATAATGGGTGGTGGCTTAGAAATTTCATCCACCAGTTCCCTCAGGACCTGTGATGAATTTCATTTGCTCCATGGATTTGTGCACCTTCAAGCCTCTTAGACGGTCTCAGACCTGAACATCTCTTAAAGCAGGTGGTTTTTCATTCTCCCAATCCCTGCCTTTGCCTTCTGCCACTCAGGCATTGTGGTTGGAACATCTGTTGGTGAAAACCAACAAAGGCAAAGAAGTTGTTGAGTATCTCAACCTCCTCCATATCCTGGGTGACCATGTCTCTCATTTCCTTCCAGAGAGTGTTCACATTTTTCCTCGTCTTCCTTTTATAGCTGAGGTACCTATAGAAGGTTTGCCTGTTGCCCTGGGCAGGTTTAACTCTATCAGCTGATCCCTGATCATCTGAAAATTCCTCACAGCCTACCTATCCTCGCTTCCTCCCTCTTGTAGGCTTTCTTTTTGTGTCTGAGTTTGTCCAGTAGCTCCTTGCTCATTCATGCAGGCCTTCTAAGGCTTTTGCCTGACTTCCACTTTGTTGGAATGCGTTACTCCTGAGCTTGGGGGAGGTGATCCTTGGATACTGACCAGCTTTCTTGTGCCCTTCTTCCCTTCAGAGATCTATCCCGTGGTACATTACCAAACAGGTCCCTGATGAGCCAAAGTCTGCTCCTTTGAAGTCCAGAGTAGTGAGTTTGCTGTGTGCCCTCCTTGCCCCTTTATACACCTCATACTCCTGTAGTAAGAAAGCTGAACCCCTGGCTGTGGCACCAGTCCTGTAACCATTTGTCAATCAACCAGATTTGACTGGCCCTTTCAAACACCTTCCTTGTGACTAAGGGGACTGATGAAAAAAATACCAGCTCTGCAAAGTTCCTTACCATTATTCCTAGGGCTTTGCAATTCTTCCTGATCCTCCTCAGCCTGCTCCTGCCTGTATCACTGGTGCCCAAGTGGAACAACAGCAGCAGATAATTCTTTGTGGACTAAACAAGGCTTGGCAGTGTCTCAGTGACATCCCCACTACCAGACCCCAGCAAGAAGCACACCTCTCTAGAGAGCTCATCAGGCCAGGAAATGGGTGCTCCTGTACCTCCCAGAAGGGAGTTACCTACTACTGCAACCCATCACCTTTTCTTATTTACACTGGTTTTCATAGAGGGAGCAAATTTATATTTCATTGCATCATACAAAGTTTGGCCAAAGAATTAATAATGCTGTGTTTGATCCAGACCTGGTAGCCAAAAGGAAGACTTGCCTATGTTATGCTCTTAAGTTAATCTCATGATATTTAAATTCTTGAACTATTTAAATTTTTAAAATCCTTTAAACTGAATATTTAAATTATTCAATCATTTAAATTAATAAATCAGTGACCCTGCCAGGGTCGGAATTATTGCTCTATTCATGAGGATTTGCTATCGGTGTTTTTTTGATTACTGATGGGTGCCTGCAATAACAAAAATATCCCCATAGAGTAGTTATTTCTGCATGTAAAGAAGTTGACAATTCCAGTGCCTTATACAATACTGTGCAACAATGCTCTAATATTTGGCTTTTCAGGTAACCATTGAATTCAGGGAAGTCAGAACATTACAGATATTCCCACTATTTTTGGCTTCTCAATTGACATGTACTTCAAGTTCCTACTAGGAACACTAATTAAGTGTTGGAGGTTTATCCATCAAATGTCTCAGTATTCATTAACTTCACAAACAACCACTGCAATATTCAGAGCTGAGTAAATACAGGATATATATACAATTCACTGAGTTTACCTCTTTTCTTTTATCAGTATGGATCTGCTTTAAAGACTACCCTGAACTGATCAGCCATGTTATCAGGATTATTTGCTTTCTGGAAATGTTAGAGATCAATGAGGACTGAAATCCCCTTACAGCAGGCACCGTGCCTTCTTTCCTTTAATAGCCAAACTCTGCAGCAGTGCTCACAGACTTCAAAGGCAAGATCAGCTAACTCTTCTTGTAAAATAGGCCAAAGTCTACCCAGAGAGTACAAAAACGTGTAAAATTGGATACAAACTGACAAGGCCTTCAGATGCATTGTACATAGTGAAAGAACTCCGAAAACCTGAAATATGTGTCTGAGCTTGGAGCCTGTAAAATTGCTGCGGTTCTGCCAACATAATATTCTCCTACAGACTTGAAAACACATAGGAAACTTAAACATTATAGAATAAAGATGGATAAAATAAACAAAAAAAATTCCAGATTTTTCACACTTTATGGTGAATTATATTTTTAGGATCAATCCAAATGATACATTTCATAGATTATTATTACACAATAAAAGGATTCCTACTCAATTCAAGCAATTAATTAGCCAAGATGGTGGATTGGCCCTGGCTGGCTGCCAAACACTCACCCACCCACTCACTCAACTCCTCTCTCCCCTGGGATGGCGAGAAAGTAGAAGGAAGGTGAGAAGAGAGAGTTGATAACAGTTTAACAGAGAAATCAAAGCTTGCACATGCAAGAAAAACAAAGTAATGAATTCATTACTTCCTATAGGCCAGCAGATACCCAGCCTCTTCCTGCAGGGTCCCTGCACACACAAAAGTTACTTGGCAAGATAAATGCCATAACTTCCCCTGCCTCTTCTTTCTGCCAGTTTTTATTTCTGGGCACAATGACAGGGTATGGGATATCCCTCTGGTCAGTAGGGATCAGCTGTCCCAGATGTGTCTCCCTGTAATATTTTTCCCTACCTCTTCTCACTGAGGATAAGTAAGGGGGGAGAAAACCTTGATGCTGTGCAAGCACTATTCAGTAAAAGCCAAAACACTGATGTGTTACCAACACTGTTTCAGCCATAAATCCAAAGCATAGCACCACACAGGCTGCTGTGATGAAAATTAACTCCATCCCAAGCAGAGCCAAAGGGAAATTAGAATTTGTCTGAGTGGCTGGATAGCAAATACATAATAAAGACTAATTAAAGCATAACTCAGTTGATGAATTGTGAATGGAAAAAGGATGTAGAAGAGTCACAAACTACCAGCAAATAGGGACTTGACCAAGGATCCCATTGTCCTTAAAACCACACAGAATCATATAAAGGCTTGTGTTGGAAGGAGCCTTAAAGATCATCCAGGTCCTTACCTCCCCTGCCATGGGCAAGGACACTTTCCACTAGACCAGGACTCTCAGAATCCCATCCAACTTGGCCTTGCAAGGTTTGCAAGAGTTTCAGTGATCCCACACGAGGAGCGATGAGGAGAAAAAATGTTTCATGAAGATGGAGGATCTCATCCTCATGCAATATTACAGAACCAGCAGAACACCCATCCTGTGGGAAGAAAAGGGGGAATGTAACACAAGAAGCACAAGCAGAAGTCTAAAACATTTTCTTGTAAAACACTGCAATGTGAACAATACGTGCAAATTCTTTCTGATGAAAAGGTGTTATCAAGCCATCAAGACAGGCAAGTTATTTCAAAGTTCTTCCAGTTTTGAGAAGTTTCCATACATCTAGGCACAGTGCCTGCTTCTTGCTCTGTTTTATGGGAGAAAGAGTTGATTTTTTTTAGATTAGCATTTCTCACAAAGCCAGCCACAACTGAGCTCACTCACTCACTTGTGCAAATGGAAGTGGGTTTTCAAACCTGATGTTTTACGGAAAAAAAAAAAAAGTTTAGGAACTCTGCTTTGGCCTGGAATCCATTCAACTATCACTGAGGACAAAAATTCTTCCAGTAAAAAGACAAAAAAATATTTTTTTCTTTGACATCCTGTACCTCAGATCATTCTCTTCAAGAACTTGGCTTACCCTGTTGTCAATGCACATTGTTTGGTCACTGTTTTGGATTTCTCGCTATGCACAAGAAGTTTTCTCACTATCTTTCGTAAACTCTTCCAAGAATTAATCTGGCAGGGTGCTAACCATTCTGGCCTGATCCAGAAAAACACTTAAGACTGTCTTTAAGCACCCAAGTAGTTCTAACCAGACTGAGCTCATAATACTATTGTTTTACAAGATGGTGAAATATCTGTTTACTCATTAAAGTCTGAATCTTAAGATTCAAGATTGCTTGTTCTATCCATTACAGATGTTTTCTCCTCATAAATGACAATCAAAATTTCATTTGTTTGATGTTTATATCTTTGTTCAGTTTTCTACTCTATTGAATAACTCTCAGTGAAAAATTCCAGGCTCTTCTCGAACAATTTATTGTTCTTTTCTTTTTCTTCATTATTATTAATGGGAAATTCCAAACCTTGCAGATAAGATTTATATATACTTTCAAATAGGTCAGAAAAAGAGAATATAAGAAAAGTTTAAAAAGCCTGTTTTGCAATTTATGGCTTCATTGAAAAAATAAATAACAAAAAAACAACCAAAAAACAACCCCAAAGGCTTCAACCACTTTAAAAACCATAAAATTGCCAAAGCCTCTGTGACTGATGCACCACAAAGAAATCTGTCTTGCAAATTTTTATGTGCCCAATTAATTTTAAGAACATGAGTAGCTTGCATCCCTCACTATACACTTTCATTAATGATCTAAATAATAGGAGACAGAACAAGACTATTAAGCTTTCAGATGACACTATGAGAAAAGAAATCACAATGTCCTGGTGCAAAAAGACTTAGGCTTTATATTTGCTACAGAATATGAGATTCACTTCAGTTTTCAAATGGATCTTTCTTTAGTTTAACTAACTCTTTTTTTCCTTTGGTAATCACTCTCTTCATCCAGATAGAAGAAACAATAATACCCTTTTCCAAGCAATCTATTTAGATTCTCCTGTAATTGATCACCTTCTCATCTTATTACCATGACTGTGGTCCAGATTGTGCTTACTTTTCCTAAACACATGTAACTTGAAACATAGTGTTTCAAGCAAATCAAGCATTTTCTTCTATAACTTTCTGATTCCCCCTTCCCTAGTGATACTTAGCATCTTTGTGTCAGTGGATTTTAGTGGAAATATTCATATATTTCTTCTGCAGTCACGAATATGGTTTGCTTTGGAGAGTCCATTTACTCAAGGGGAAATACTTTGTTGTTTTTTTGTTTTTTTTTTCCCTGGATCTCCAGGTTTATTTTTGTCTCTGGAAGGATCTGAGGGTATAAGCTTCTGGATAAAAAACACTGTGACTTTGGGCATGTAATACTGATAAATATCACCTCTCTTTATAGTGCATTAAAAATGGAGCTTACTTGCATGGCCTGACATTACAGCATACAGTTAAAAACACAAAGGTCTATTAATAGTGTTTTATTCTCAGTGATACTTTTTGTTCTAGGATCCTTCATATTTTTTTACTCACTTTTGAGACATGGTATGACTTTCTGTAAGACTGCTTCAGATTTTTCTAAAGCTTTTGGCTGCGCCTTTTTGAAAAGATGACTGTGTTTGAGCAGAATTACAATAATTTTTAACAAACTTACTGTTTGTGTTGTAGAGTCTACACTACTAAGAGCTTCTGACATTTGCTAGCTCAAAGAGTTCAGATGGGAAGGAATGGAAAAGACAGCCAGACTCCTCTTATTGTCACCAGGTGACAGGATGAGATGCATTGAAATACAAAAAAATTCCATTTCAGAAGAAAAAACTTTTTTTTTTTTCCACTGTGAACATAATCAAGCCCTGGAACGGTGGTCAAGAAAGCTTGCAGAGACATCGTCCTGGGAAATGCTCAAAATCCAACTGGACACAAAGCTCTGTGCAAGTGGCTCTGTGGATTGGACTAAGGAGCCTCCAGAGATTTTTGACAACCTCAGCTGCACTGTGAGTGGCTGACTGTGAAACCTGACTCTTCACTGCTCACATTGAAATATCCATCCAGGATGTGAACTGTCCTTCAAAAACTACAGCAGTAGAACATTTGGTCATCTTAAAAGCTGAAATCACTCTAACAAGAAAGATTGATACCGAAACCCAAAGGCCAAGAGGAAAGAGCACTCTCTTGGGATAACAGATGTTGACACTGGGATTGTTGTTTATTTTAGTCACTGGACAATGTAAAGCCAATTTCCATATTGTTAGCAGTGAAAACTGAGTAAACTTCAAAATCAGGGTTCCTGGTACTTCCTCTCCTCCAAGACACAATTACTTTCTCTTTCACAGATACACAATATTTTAACTTCAGCAGGAGAGGTAAGGTATTAACCATCTTATGGCTTCTTTTCTGTCTTCAGCTGACAGATTCATGGCTAGCAAACTTCTTTAGACTATGAGATAACTTTTCCATCCCAATATTATTAGCTAGGTACAAACCTTAACTATGAAACTGTGAGACTTCTATACAGAAAGCATTGCTGCTGCTCTGTGGGTTGATGCATAGGGGCTTAAGATATTAAAATCTAATTGTGTGCTGACTAAGGAAGTCTTTATTCAACCATGACTACATGTTTGATATCATAGCCAAGTGCTTTTGAGATTTGTTCTGATAAGTACAAAGCTTATAAATCAGTTAAGGTTGGGGATTTTTTTAAACTATTCTTTATTAAGTGTATATAATCCAGCAAAGAAATTAAGAATTCAAACACCAGTCATAGGTAAATGAGATACAGAAGGCATGTGTATACATAATTTATATAATATAATAATAGTTTGTGTCCTGTTAAGATAATCTTTCTTATGGAATAATGAAAACAAACATAGAGTCAAAACCACAAAAGATAGGAAAAAAAGGGTAGAGAGGAAAAGATAACAAAAAAGATTAATGTAACCTGCAGTATATTAGTCTGCAATCTGATACTCAACCTGAGAGTGTGCTCTGTAACACTGAACTATGACTCAAGTGATCTGATTGGAATAAAGGAGTCAATCAGCCAGTTTGTGACAAAAAAGGGCAAGTCTTATATATTCAACTTATTTGTACTAGGCAGGTCTTCTGTGCAAAGCTTTCAAGTTCTGGTAGAAAATGTTAACATTGCATCATAAACTGGTTCTAAAAATATTAAAGGATATTATTTTGGCCATATTTGCAGAGTGCATTTAATATTATTTATAAAAAGGAAAGTAAAAGAAAAAGAATATTTAAATTTCCAATTTCTATTTTGCAGGCATTGCTAGTATTCTTCTAGCATAACATTTTTCAGAAAATATGACACTTTCCTGATTGTTAACTCTTCCTTATTCAAGAATATTTGTCAAAACATGTCTGGCTAAAGTCACAAGACCCTGGGTATCAGTTTCCAAAAGAGCTGTGCTGTACCAGCTCGCCAGCTTGTTTGGAAACCACTCAAGAATCTCTAGTAGGGCATTGTATAACAATGACAAAACCCTCCACCAAAAAGTGTTATGTCACCTTTGGAAATAGGACTAATCTCACTTGGCTGATGCCACTGGAGCCTCTACTGTGGTTGTTTTTTTTACATTGCAGAACTGTAGCGCAGATAGAGAATTCAGTGGCTGAGAGCTCTGTTATTCTCCTGGAGCAACAGAGGAATTTCATAACTTCCAGTATTACAGTCCAACGCCACAGTCCAAATGGTATCATCACAACATGCTCCCCTGAGCATCTCCGTGTATTTCCCTTCATGCAGGACTCTTCACCACTGCCCAGCTGGGCAAGGAGCTCCCACACATCCTCCATCACATCTGCATCAGGAGCAGTTGTCTCAAAAGCCCAGTGGCAGCAGAGACTCAAGTGTGGACAACTGGATCAAGGCCCTGTAGTTTGTTCGTTTATCTAGTAATTCATAGATGGCTGTACTGTACATAAGCCAATTTAGATGCCTGCATTTGAATATCAATCTAAATCCCAAACAGAGTTTCGAACTGGCGTCTAATATTAAGCCTAAATTTCCATAACTGGAAAGAAACTATTTTCCAAGTCAGCATATTGACCAGAATTTTATTACAGAAAGCTTAAAGGAAGTCAGGGGTAAAATCCCTTATTTTTTACAATATACATAGAACTAAACATTTAGAAGCGTTGCAAATTCCAGTGCTGCATATCTATGCAGTTCAGTATATTAAATGACCATTAAATGACCTGATATGTGAGCATTTGCAAGCACAGGACTTCAAAAAAATCTTCTGCATTCTTCTGAATAAACTGAATTTTACAGTTAAGTAAATACATTGGCCACAGTAGATGGTTTTGGCAAAATACTTCAGAATTTATAAGCAAGACTGACATGATGATTGCACTGTACCATTTCAATATTGTAATTACATGCAAAACAGGGTTTGTGGATCTCAGTCGTTATATTAAATTGTCACATTTATCCTTATATTGATTTAACGTGTTTGCAAAAATTTATTAACGCTTCCTTATAGCACATTAAATTATCCCAGAAAGGACATGTTCATATTTCAAAGCATCAAATTTATTTTGAAATATTTGTTTTACATTTTAAGAAAATATTTCATCTTTCTTATCACATTTTAGAGAAGTGCATTGCAATAGAGAAGAATATTAGGATTCTTCAAATGTCAATGGCTGGCTAAATTTTAGTTTTCAAAGCAGAAAAGCTCTAATTAAGAAACAACTGTGCACTTACAAGTGACAGATAAAAGCTTGCAGTAAAATTGAAAAGGCAGCCCACTGGGTTTCTTGGATTTTTCTCAGCAGATTTCTTTGAGGATTTTTCATTTTGGAAGTTCATCACTTAATCTGTTTTTTCATTATACATACTTTAAAGAAAATCACCATGATTTTCAACAGTCTATTTATTGTGCTACACATCACAATTGGTAATTTAGAAAAACTAACAGTTTCTCTAGAACACATTATCAAAGAACATGTATAATTCTTATGTACCAGAAAGATTTTTTCTCCCACAAAATCCACTGATGCACATCCAAGAAACCCCTGGACAGAGCCTGCTGAAGATCTTTTGCACTTAATGTATAAGACTACTCAATTCAAATGTGTGCAACGCTGAACCTAAGAGGCATTAATGCCAGAAACAACAACTGCACCGTATCAAGCCCAGGAAAAAGTAATGGGACTAGAAAGGGATATTTTCCAAAAATCAGAGTTTTTATTTCATCTGTAATATCGTTGATAAATGGAAACGCTACCATGCAAAATCTCAGCACTTTTTTGGCCGGAAAGGCAACTCATGCTAATATAATGAGTCTGGATTACAGAGGTTTGCCAAGCTTAGATCATGTATAGATTAGTAATGATGCCTTTTAATGTCTTAATGACCTCTTAATGAAATACATTTATAATGCTACAATTTGGTGAGGACGCACTAAACATTTTTCATATCAGAACATGATGTTCAAAGCTAAGTTCTTAATAATAATTAACACATGTATTGTGCTTTTACTCTTCAAAGTGCTTTAAGAACATTAGTAATTAGTTAAAAGCCCGTGTGCTGGATGTATGTTATCTGTTTAGGCTCGAAGAGGCCCACAACAATCAAACTGGAGCTAGCCAGTAAAGTCCAAGCAGAAAACAGTCACTTATTCTGTGTTCTAAAGAATTTTAGATCAAGGCAGGAAAGACCTGTCACAAGATAAATTAAATGCAGGTGGTGGCCACTTCATATAAATAGTATTAGACAAATAATATAAACATAGACAACACTTTTAAAAAATGTACCTAGAATATTAAAGCCTAATTAATTTTTTTTTTCTAAAAAGCAGAGAAAGAAAAGGCAACCTCTGAAACAAAAAACTCCCCCAAACCATCTGAAACCTCATTTTGCTAAGTTATGTTCTCAGCATCCAAAGTGAGCAATTTTAGCATAAGCAATGGGAGGCTTGTGGTGCTGATTCAAAACTTGCTAATACTCCTAATCTGTGAGCTACAACAAACCCCTTTTGACAAACACCCTTTTGCTCCTGTGGCTGATACATGGCAGGGTAGGGGTTAACTCATCAAAGGGGCTCTGCAGATGGTTAATTTGCAGGGGCCCATCATCTGCCAGACCAATATGGATAGGAAAAGAAATCAGAAGTAGTTGTAGCCAAGCAAGACTCATCTTAAGTACCCAGAGATCAGGGGTGCTTGGGAAGAGAGGCTTCCCAAGGGTCACAGGAATATGTCCCCCAAACCAGGGAAAACTTTATTCTGAGAACTTTCCTTCAGTGCTAGAGGAAAAGAATTGTTTCACACCATTGTACTGCTTCAGATGGAATAATTAACTACTGCATGACAATGTGAATTCAGAGATTTTGTTTTTTATCTGTGAATATTATAGAATCTTGATTTTAACAAATAATTCAAATACATTTCTGAAAACACTTGCATGAAGCCAGCTATACATGAAAATCTTGATCTACTTAGGCTAGATTTTAAATTGTTTTAATACCTAATGTAACTGATGCGTTTGTTTTCTAAGGAGAGACAACAACAATTCCTACATTCACAGGGATATTGTGAAGATAAATATATAAAAGATTCATCAGCAATGACATTATGTGCTTAAAATAAATCTGCAACTAGATTTAGTTAAATTTGGGAAATATTTGGCTGTCTGCTTATGATCTCAGTTTCAAGGAGAAAAAAATGTTTATATTTAGTTGAATTTGAATTTCAGCAGTCAAAAAAAGTGATACTTTTTAATCCTTTCTAACTTTCTTAGACATTTTTAGCAATGTAAGATTTAAAATAAAGATATACTGCAAGCTTATTTAATTTGAAGCATTATGAAAAAAAATCTAATATTAAACCTAGTATGTTTTAGCAAAAACATACATTGTTTTTTTATTTTATTTGAGAAAGGAAGAAAATAGGAATAGAGGAGAACTTGGTGATTATAAGAACGGCATGAGATATTCAAATAATAAAGAACTGATTGTAACAAAGGAAACACATTTAGTAAAGGGCAGAAGCTGAAAGTCTGATTATTTACATATTGCACTCACTTGGATTTCTTCCAGCCACATGCTGGAATTTCACTTTACCTTATGTTAATTTTTTGGCAAATAGCAGTGTGATGCTTGTGAGGTCCTCAGAAATATGACCTAGAAAAAGCCGATAGCAAATTCTTGAACACACTTGTTCTACTTAAATTATACAGACAGCACAAGAAAGGAAGGGGAGAAGGTCCAAAAATGCTATGGGATCTCAAGCTGCTGACTTCTGAGTCTGAAGAAAAAGTGACCAATTTCCATTCTTTTTCTTGGAAGGTGTAGAGAGGCCAAGTTTTATGGAGCAAGCCTTGCCCTGCTATAGCCACCTCCCTCCTGCCTGCTGAAGAGTCAGTCTCCCCAGTAAAGCAATTCCAATAGACCTCTGAAATCCAAGGCAGGAAATTCCTTTCAGCACCGCTTTCAGCAATGAAAAGGACTGACAAAACACCTTCCCAAAGGATTACAGGGCTCCTGCCCAGAAACTAGTGGAGAAAGTTCGGCACTTACATGAGTACAATGCCCCCAGCTCCAGCTCATGTGTAACAAGAGCAGCTTTAATGCACATTTATACTGAGGCCAGTTAACACTTTCAAACTCAGTGCAAAAATATCACTTTTGTAACATAGACTGTTAAGAACTTCTAAAAATACATCAAATGTATTCTTCTCTAAGTGTGCATGCTTCCCAGTTTGCAAATGGAATAGTTTTCTTAATTAAATACTCTTTTTTATTTCATATCTGGGTAACATAATTTTATCAAAGACCTTTTCATAGTCTTCCCATCAACCCACTGCATATGCAATCACACTCCACATGTACAGGTATGCATACACATTTCTTCTGCTCTCTTTCAAGCACAGTAACTATGAATTTATTGGTAAATTTAGCAATGTTGCTAATTTCAGAGGCTTTTTAAATACAATTGGTAAGGTGCTGCTGCTCACTGGAATTCACTCAATGATGGCTGACTGCCAGCACAGGACTGGGTTGCACAAACATCTGAAAGTGCCATCCAAGATGTCCTAGGGGATGTCACTGAGATATTCAGACACCAGCTTCCAGACCAGAAAGTGCCTGATAGGTCCTGTCTCTCCTGTGCCAGACCCCTACATATGTCTTTGGTGCACAAGAACATGTCAAAAAGCACTAGAGTGCTACGTGTAGGCAGCTGAATCCAGTTTCCAATGGCTTTCTAAGTCAAGTGAACAGCAAAACTGGCCACAACAGTGAAACACCTGAGCTCAGTAGCTCCAGTAACAGCCTAATCCCACCTCTGTGCTATTCAAAAATAATTGTATTGAAAATAGCAACTACTTGAAATGTTACCCCCCTCAAAGGAAACTCCAAGAAAACCAAAACCCAAAAATAATAGGTTCCCATAGACCATAACTGAAAATGGCCACAGAACATTACAGAGTATTTCTCAAATGGAATTGTCTGGGTTTACTATTTCAACGTACCTTGTAAATTAACAGGAGTTTGTTAGCCATAGAATTACTGAATCCTAGAGCAGTGTGGGCTGAAAGTTCCTTTAAAGGTCATCTAGTCCAACCCCTCTGCAATGTGCAGGGACACTTTCAACTAGATCAGGTTGCTCAGAGCCCCGTTCAACCTGACCTAGAATGTTTCCAGGGATGGGGCATCCAGGACCTCTTTCAGCAACCTGTTCAAGTGTTTCACCAAGCTCATCAATAATTACATCCTTAAATGTAATCTACCCTCTTTTTTTTGTCACATGCCAGCAAGCCACACTCTAATATTTGTATGACTGATATATTTTTATATTTTTGAACAGGTGAGTGTTTCAGAGCAATAGACAAAGACCACAACCTCTGGCTTCCTCCTCACCCTTTCCCCCAAGTATTTAGTAATTGCACCTGCCTTGGACCCAAATGATAAAATCAGTAGAAACTGGAGGGATGTGTCTGTCTATAACCCAGAAGAAAAGTCTGCCATCTTTTAGAAGCCTGCAGAGAAAAAAGTGTAGTAAAGTAACAGAAAGAACGATGGAGACTCTCTGCACATTCTGTGCCCATGCAACATTCGAGAGACAGGCACACAGGAAAAGCTTCTTCACCTACTATTAACTGACTGAAAATATAATAAACCAGAATGAGGTTCCCTTCTTCTGTGCAGGGAAAACTTACGTCCTGTGAAGTCAGAAGCACAAGCACAAGATGAAAAGGCAGAAGAATTTATGAGAATAATGGATGAGCCATTATAGGCGCTTTCACGGAAAATGTAAGAAAATCTGATGTTCTGCAAATTGGGAAACTGTCAGAAATCATGGCAAAATACCAACAACTGCTGAGTTCAAAGGGCTGTAATCAGTGGCCCCAAGTTCAGCTGAAGGCCACTCACTAACAGCACGGCCAGGGGTCGATAGCAGGACCAGCACAGTCTAACCTCTGCATTCATGACCTGGACAACGGGCCAGACCCTCAGCAAAACTGGGAGGAGTGGGATGAAGGTACTGTGAGTAACCTTGGTGGGTTGCAGAGATGGCCATAGAGGAACATCACACAGTTCCACAGGAAAGTATGAAGCTCTGCACCAGGAAAATGAATAATCCCACACGCCCAAGCAGGCTGGGGATCAACTAACTGGAAAACAGCTCTTCAGGAAAGGACCTGGGGGTCCAGGTGGACAACAGCTTCACTGCAAGCCAGCAATGAGTCCTTGCAACAAGGAAGGCCAACAGTGTCCTGGGGCTGTGGCAGGAGCAGCACTGCTAGGAGACTGAGAGCAGTGACCATTGTCTTCCACTCAGCAGTGGTGAGGCTTCATCTGGAGCGCTGTGTCCAGTCATGAGATCCTAATGCCAGAGACATGGACCTACATGGGCAAGTCCAGCAAAGGGCCACAATGATGGCTGAGGGACAGAAACAAGAGAAGGCTTAGAGAGCTGGGACTGTTCAACCTGGAGAAATGTCAGGGAGCTCCTACCAATGTTTAGGGGAGTAAAGATACCTGATGCAGGGAAGTAAAGAAGTGGGAGCCAGTAACATGACAAGGAGGAGTGGGCACAAACAGAAATACAGGAAATAAAATTAAAAATCAAAATACCCCAAACCATCTTTCTTATTGTGAGACGGGTCAAACCCTGGAAGAGATGGCCCAGAAAATATGTGTAGTCTCAATCCCCAGGGAGATTCCAACTCAAATGGTCACAGAGCTCTGAGCAACCTGCTGCAGCTAACTATGCTTTGAGCAGGGGAATTGATCTAGAAAATCTCCAGTCCCTTCCTACATACCCTTCCTGTGAGTCTGGGTATCTGTAAGTCTAGTTTAAAAAGGCAAATGAAAAAGCTGAAAAATAACATTTTGGTTTGTCTTTCTTATTCTTAACTTCTGGAGTGAAATTATAACTACGTAGTTACACTTGTCCATTCACCATTTGTGCTAGACTCAGGAGCAGATGGGCTGACCTTTCTTTCATTTGATGTCTAAACCTCATGTTTGTTTTGGAACTACATCTCTTTCCAAAATTAAACAAGGGAATAGAAAATCAAAGTCACCTACTCTGCCCTATAAAGTACTATAACAATATAATGGTGGCAGAGAAAGGAGAAAAAGGGTTGTAAAACGTTAAAACTTTCTTTCATGTAACACTGACATAAATTAAATGAAATTATAATGCATCATTAAATTAAAATTCAGTCACGGATTTTACTTCACCAACAATACAGGTTTAGAGTATAAAGAATATTGCATTATTTTAAAAGGTACAGACAAAATGCACATGACATTTTAGGGGATTTAATGCAGCTAAATTTATGCAAAAGCTGTTGTAAAAAGAACAATTTGATACATTTAAAATGGCTGAAGCAGAAATAATTATAATTTGCTATCTGCATTGGGACTAAAACCAAAACATTACCACAGCAGGTTTTTGCTGCATATTGACCTCAAGGGCAAAGTAGCTGGTCTCATCACTAACTAGAAGGAAAGAGTGTAGAAAGGTGTTTGGGAAGTTCACCACTTTCTAGTGGTTTGTATTTCACTGTCAACCCTTTAACTCTGCATATGGGTCTATGATTGTTTAAAAGAAGACCACATACAAGTAATCATAAATTACAGTTCAGGATAAAATTCAATATTCTGCAAAGGCTAGGCAAAAATGTGATCCGTGTTGCTGAAGCAAAAGGTAGGGCTGGAACTGACTTTTTACAAGAGACTAAGTTATGTACCTGAGCTGAAGCCTACACTCTCTGAGACACCAGAAAATCTCTGATGAAGATTCTTAGCCAAACATGGCTGTGATTCATGACTAACAGTTCTCATGGTCAGTTTTAGACAGCAACAGGGGAAAGCAAGAGAAAAAAGAAACTACAAATTATTCCACTAGTTCTCAAATGTACTTATAAATGGAATTTATTTTCTTGAAATTCAATGTTTTATTTCATTTACAGTTTGCAGCTATTAAATATGAGGCAGTTGCTGTGTGAGATGTTCCAGCACACACAGCTGCATTAACAGCTAGCTACAAACACATTTTACACTAGTGGGTACATTCAAGAATCAAATGCCTCTTCAGGAAGTTTTACCAGCAACTTTTTTCATGTGCTTATGCAGCTTCAGTGAATTCTGTATGTTACTTTCCACATACATGCACTTTTTTTGTTTTTGTCTCTGCTGCCTTAAAACTAATTTCCAGTCATCTGTGGGGCAATACTAACAAAGACACTTCCATCTGTTCCTCGACAGGATTTGCTATCCTGTAACTTTTAACATGTAAAGGGCATTTTCTATTTTGATTGGACATTAATTGTGCTTTCTTTGGATTAAGCGTTTTAAACTGAACTATGAAAGAGCCTTAAATATATAGGTCATAGCAATTATTGTGTTATTTATATTACTAAATAAGTCTGCAGCAGATGGCCTCCAGGGCACTGGCCAGAAGAACCTATCTCCTGCAGATTTATTTGGTGCTTAAAGATACTACCAACTAACTTCCCAAACCTGCCTGAATGCCATTGTGCCTTTCATTTGATGCCAGCAAAAATATTCCAGGCTTATTTGTTTCAGCATCAATATTCCTCAAGGCCTTCCTGGTACCTGGCTATATAAAATGTTCCTGCTTTGGCCTTGTCAGAAGCCATGTCCCTGCAGTTAAATGAAGTAGCACCAGAGACCCTTAGGCAGGCAAGGGGCACAGCCTGGCCACATCTACACTTAGTACTTGGCTCAGTTTTCCTTTTGGAGCTGGGTGGTACCACTGTGGCCATTAAACAAAATTGTTATATTGTGTATGGTTTTTTCATTCATAAGTGCCTGAAAAATACAAAGACTGCACTGCAGCCCTCCAGGGTGACTTCTCCACTTCACAAAATGTGGGCTGTATGCAGAGTGATGGTATGGGCTGGGTGAGAGGGCAAAGGCTGCTAGGACAGCTCTGGAAGATCACACAATGTGGTGAACACCATGTTTGGTGGAGGCTTTTTCATCCTGACTATTGAGCATGGCTTCTGGTGCAAGTCCATGCCCTGGAATGCACCCAGGACTTCATCAGAGTGTTCACAGGCACAGAACAGGGCAATGCTTGACCAATCTGAACCAGTGGTTCAGCACTGAAGGACACTCACTGCTCCTATTTCATGTAGCAGCAAAAGCAGAACCAGGGAAGTAATGCCAAATACTCATGAAAATCTGACCTTATAAAGCAGTACCCCAAGCTTTCATAACACAAATTTTATTTTTTCCCTATGCCTGAATTAAAAGAGCCCTTAAATGTATTTATTGTATTCCACCCTTGTCTAGCAAAATTTTTATGCTTGTGAGCCACTTTAAGATCACTGTTTTCCAAGATGCTGTTTGTTTAAGCAAGCCTATGCATGTCCAGAAACTCTGGGACCACTGCCCTATGTTAGATCATTCACATGCTCAAAGTTTTGTGTTTGCTGTACTGTGGCTTTATATATTTTAAAAAAGAAGTGCATGGGAGCAATATTATATATATATAGTATTGCTCTCATGTGCTTCATATATATATATATGATACATAAAATATACATCCTCCCCTCCAATCAACTTTCAATTCCAAAGACTTGCAGTTGTCTTTTTCAGTCTTATAACACAGGAATATCTACTAAATTGTTATTGCTGCCATTTATGATAGGAACATAACTCAAAGGCACAAGGTCTGCATGTACTCACACAATAGGGCACAATGAGACAATCACTGTCAAGTCCAGTTTTTTCCAAGGAGATGTGGAATAATAACATTTTCCTACCTAAAGTTTCCCTTTGCCCACAGACCAGGGCAAATTGACTCTTCTACAAAGTGAAAGAGCTTTTTTAGCTTCACTAAAGCAACTTACCAAGTCCAGTTCACATCAAATTAAATACATGCTTTCGTTATTTTAATATCACACATGAGCTAACCTGCCACCAACAAACCAATTTTATAAACAGTTTAACAAAATGTACTCTGATCAACAGTATATCAAGACCTAGGTGGTTGTTTTTCAGTGCACATTAGACAAACTGAGTTCTGGAATAGGAAATTACTTGAAGGATTTTATGTGAATCTCAGAATAAAAGCAATGTTAGTTGCAAATAGTAACATGAAAACTGCACCAGTTCAGGCCATAAGTCCATTCTGTCTTTGACAGCCTCTGACAGTTGTGCCAGGGAAAGGGCCAGCACATTGGGCTGCTTCCCTGGTACAAGCTCTGGCAGGGTGACAGCTCTCAGGGCTATTCAAGCCTTTACAGAGTATTCGAACTTTTAACAGTCCCTGATGGATTTTCTTTCCATAAATCTGCTGTATCTTTTTGTAAATTCCTGTTAGATTTTAGAAATCTGTGACATTTCCAATGAAGTTTAAGACTACTTAAAATATTTTTTGTTTTGAAACTGCTGCCTATTAGCTTAATATTTTTTTCCAAAGGTTTTGCATTAGAAATTATAATGAGGAATCATTGTTTATTCAATTTGGTTTCATAAACCATTGGTATTATTTTCCCAAGCTACTTCTCTCATTAGCTTATCTTCCAACTTCCACTTTACTTTCTACTTATTATGGGGGGGAATTTCAGATCTGTGAAAAATTTTGTCACATTTTCTACATCTTCTGTTGATTTACTGTACCCTTTCTGAGAGATAGGAACTTCAGTACCATCCAAGCAGAGAGAACATCACCATCACACAGAGTAAAAATCATGGCATTCACTTCCCAGTGGCTACTAAATATTACCTGATTTTGAAAACACAAGGCTTTATATTCCACCTAAATACTCAGCTTTATCTCACATGTCAACAAGTCCATTGTTTTATTGCTCAAGAGGTCCTTCTGCAACCAGATAATTTTTCTTAAATCTAAATAACTCAGTGTGTACAACAGATTTTACTACTCCATTGTCCACCCCTGGAGGCACACACTTTGTGGTGATTGGGAATGGGGCTGTGGCTGAGCCCCATCCCTAATGGGAGACAGCTGTGCAGGGCAGGTGAGCAGAGCTGAAGGTACAGAGACCTGGAATGCTGAGGGGTATGGACCAACCACAGAAGGGTCAGAGGGAACACAGGTGTAACGCATGTAGGATGAATGGTGAAAAGGTTGTACAGAAGGACAGTGGAGTGCTGAGGCTTGCAAAAATTCATGGTGTCAGTTGCATGTTCTCCTTCAAATCCCTTTTTCCAGATGGTTTATGCCTATATTGAACAGTACTGATTTTCAGATAAACTTCTTTCAAGTCCTACCTGTTACACAATCCATTGAAAAAGATGACAATCAATTCCTAACCTTTCTTTTCTACCCTATCTTTTTGCCAAGTACACACCCATTTGAGGGTTGTAATCTTTATCTCATTGAGCTTGTTCACCAGTGCACACCATCAATTCACACACTGAGGTGAAGTATTCCAATTTTTGTTTCAAGTTTGCACAAAGTAAGGAGCTTGGTGCTAAGACACAAAAGGCCTCCCAGTCATCAAAGCTTTAAAACATTTATCTGTTTCAGCCAACAATGCCATCAGCATTATGCATTTTTTTCATTAATTAGTGCTCAAACTCTCTATATGCTAGTTATAATTCTCATTTCTCATGATAATTAGTCCACATGCACAGTCCTTTCCCTCATTTGAGCTGGGGATCTGTTTAGAGTAGGTAGTCAATGAGTTGATGGTCATGATCTCCTACTGCTGGACTTACCTTTCCCTCAATTACTGCTCAGTTCTGCTGACTTCACTCCTGTGTGGTGGCTGTCATCCAGACAGCTCATTCATCTTGGGATTGCCTTCCCTCTTCCTTAAAACAACAGATTAGCCAAGCATGCAATGTTCACAACGCAATTGCTTAATCATAACTGTCTAGTTATAGCTACTGATTTACAATTAAAACAAGTTGCAGTTTGAGTCAAATCCTGAGGGGCTCAAATCTTGAGTGGCTTAATAAAACATGACTGCTGAATCTTCTTAAAACCTTTAATGAAAATTCTTGCCCAAACCAGGAGGACCAACCATGTCTGGTGCACCACAAGTATCACTAGCCAGTGAAGGGAGGTGATTGTCCCGCTCTGCTCTGTACTGGTATGGCCTCACCTTGAGTCCTGCATCACTTTTGGATACCACAATAAAAAAGATATAAAGGTATTAGAAAGTGCCCAAAAGAGAGCTACGAATATGGTGAAGGACTAGAGGGAAAGCCATACGAGAGCAACTGAGGTCAGTGGGCTTGTTCAGCCTGGAGAAGAGACTGAGGGGAGACCTCATTGCAGTCTTCAACATTATTATGAGGGGAAGACAAGGGACAGGCACCAATCTTTCTTTCTCTTGTGACCAGTGACAGAATCTGAGGGAATGGTAGGAAGCTGCATCATGGGAGGTTTAGATTAGATGTTAGGAAAAGATTCTTCACCCAGAGGATGGTAGAGCACTGGAAAAGGCTCCCCAGGGCAGTGCCCACAGCACCAAGCCTGACAGAGTTAAAGAAGCACTTGGACAATGCTCTAAGGCACATTGTGGGATTCTTGGAGTGTCCTGTCCAGATCCAGGAATTGGACGTGATGATACAGATATGTCCCTTCCAACTCAGGGTATTCTATGATTCTATGATTCTGTGTTCATTGGCCTGGTTTGCCTTGGCAGATGAGGTCATTTGGCTCCTCCAAAGAGTCCCACAGATTTCTGAGGCACCATGTCCCTCCACAGAAAATAAAGCTGAGAGTTCTCAAGTGCATCAGATCTATTCCTATTCCACTTCCTGTTGCGTTTGTTATTCTTACCAATTTCCTACTATTAAATTCATTTATTTTTATCTGCTACCCTGGCTTTAACTGGAAACATCTCTTCCAACATTTCTATCCAAAAAGCAGCATTTTAGCATGAAAACCTCCCTGAGTTCCTCTCTGATAAGCATGGGGTTTAGTTTATTCATTACATTTTCCCTGAGTTCCTTTCATACCTTACCTAGCAGACATGCAGACTCTGTCAGGTTCCTGGTCCTTAAGGAAAAAAATTACTGCTACTTTTTTTATCTTCACAGAATCAGAGAATCAATTAAGTTGGAAAAGACCTTTGAGATAACTGAGTCCAACCTATGACCTAACAGCAGCACATCAAGTAGGCCATGGCATAGAGTGCCATGTTCAGTTTTCCCTTAAAGGCCTCCAGGGCTGGTGACTCCACCATCTCCCTGGGCAGCCCCTTCCATGGTGTAATCATCCTTTCTGTGAAGAATTTCTGCCTAATGTCCAACCTAAACTTCCCCTGGTGCAGCTTAAGACTGTGACCTCCTGTCCTGTTGCTAGTTGCATGGCGTTCTTTTGCAAATTGGTCCTCAAAACATTTTTTTATTTATTTTTTTGGAGAGGGGAGGAATGTGTGTACTTTACTGTGTTTCTACAGTTCAGGTGCTCTGCCCCAGTTTCCTCATTTAGATGCAGCTAAGATACATCCTTGGGGGTGCTGGATGACAGCTGGCTCAATGTGAGCCAGGAACATGCCCAGGTGGCTGAGAAGGCCAATGGCATCTTGGCCCATATCAAGAACAATGTTGCCAGCACGACTGAGGCTCCACCTCCAGTAGTGTGCTCAGTTTTGTGTCCATCATTTTTAAAATGTCATTGACGTGCTGGAGTGTTTTCAGCAAAGAGCAACAAGGCTCATGAAAGGTCCAGAAAACATTACGAGGTGTGCCTGATGAGGAGCAGCTAAGGGAGCTGGGCTTGTTTAGCCTCCAGAATGCTCAGGGAGGACCCCTCTGCTCTCTAAAACCACCTGAGGAGACGGTAGTGAAAAAGAGGTGATCTCTTCTACCATGCCTACAGTGAGATGATCAGAGGAAATGGCTTTAACAGACTGGGGAAGATTCAGATTAGACACTAGAAAAAAACAAAACAATCACTGTTAGAGTGGTCAGGCATTAGATTAGGCTGTGAGGGAGGTGGTGGAGTCACCATCGTTGGAGGTGTTTAAGAGGCATCTGGATCTGGTGCCAAATTGATGTGGTTTGGTGGTTTTGGGGTTGCAGCAGCAGCGCTGGGCTGATGGTTGGACCAGATGATTCAACCTTGGTGATCCTACAATTCCAGCCTTCAAACATGTTAAAGCTAAGCCTGCACTTCGCTACCGCTTTCTCTGCCATTTTTTAGGCACGCCAGCTTATTTTTCTCTTTCAAAGCTACCTATTCCTTTTCTCCTTTGCAGAATTCCCAAAGAAACTGTGACATTTGAGAAACAGTGCATGAGACGCAGAAGGAAATGCCGAAGACGCGCGTCCCGGGATGCTCTACCCTCTTGCAGCGGCCGCTTCCAAGCAGCCGCCGGACCCCGGGAACGCAGGGCTGGGTATGAAGAGCAGGGTAGGAAAAGCTGCATAAGAAGGACACTCTTGGAAGGGCAGGAGAAGGGCAGGGCAGGAAGGGCGGTCCCCTCCCTCAGGGGGGTCGCAGCCGCCGCCCTCACGGCGCGGCCGGGGGCGGGTCGGGCCCGCCCTCAGCGCGGCCCGCGGCCCCGGCGGAAGGAGCGGCCCGGCCCCTCCTCGCCGGCTGCTTCCGCCCGGTGTCGGCAGAGACAGCGCCGGCCGCCGCCGTGCCGGGAGCCGGGGAGCCCGCGGACGGGGAAGGTACGTGCCGCAGCGGCCCTGCCCTGCCCTCCCTGCCTGCCCTGTCCCTGTGCCGGGCCCGAGAGCCGCCCCGAGCCCGCGGGCGGTGGCCCCCCGGCGCCGTGCGGGGCTGAGCCGGAGCCTCGCCCAGCAGGGAGGTGCCGGCAGCCCGGCTGTGTCGGTGTCGGGGCTGTGACAGACCTGTTCCGCCGAACAGCGCTGCTGGTCTCCAGGCGTGCGGTTGAGGATGGACTGGCACATCCCATGCAGAAAGAAGCGCTTGGTACATGCTCCCTTGACTTGTTTTGTCATGGAGGAGACTCCATGAAACGAGTCCTAAGTGGTGTGTTACTTTTCCAGAAAATAACTAAGGTGATGCTATTTGTAGTGCTTTCTCTGTGTGTTAGCGCTTGTTCCTGTGAAGCATCTCACGGAGCTGAGTGATGCTTGTTATCTTGGCGGTGTGTTATAAAACAAGAAACGAAGGAAAAGTCTGTGACCTGAAGGGCCTATAAATGGGAAAGGAGGAAAACAAGATTATAAATTCTTAAAAGTTAGAAGTGAGATGAGATTTTTTTTTTTAAGTGAAAAGAGGCGTATTTTAGCAGAGGAGCTACTGTTTTGGGAAAGCAGGGAGTCCTGCAGGCTCACAGCCTCCTTCGGGAGCCTGCTGTCTGCCAGGTTTGCTGTCACTGCTGGTCCCCGGGCACCATCACTGTCAGCTCCCACCCTCTCGCCTGTATTTACTACACGAGAGAAGAGGTGTCTGTGCCAGATGGGGGGAGCAGCAGGTTCAGGAAGCAAGTAAATGCTAGCATGGAAATGTGCGGTGAAAGAAATTAGGATAATGATGAAGGGCTGCTTGAGGCATGACAGTTGTTGAGAGCTTGCTTAGTGGTGAGTTTTTTGTTGTGTTGCAAAAATGAAGAAGCAGTTTATTTTCTTGCAACTTAGCTATAATATTCAAGCCTTGAATGGCTTGAATGATGCAGACACTTATTTTTTTAGGTGTTGTATACTCCTGGCCCTCTGGGACCTTATGATGCCCAGTTAAGGTCTGAGAGTCCGTCCGCATGGGCCTGTGTCAGAATCTGGATATGAATCTGTATTCTGTGTGTCTCAGAGACTAGAAGCCTTCAATTGCTAATTGTGATTGTTGCAGCTTCCTATTTTCTTATGACACTTGCTTATGATGTCAATGAGGGAAGTGGTCACACTTTCACAGACATAGGTAAACGACGACGCTAAGACTTTATACTTTCCATCATGGAATTACTACCAGGTTTATATCAAAGCAGTCAAGGTCAGTGATTTTTTATGAATCTTGGACAGTACCCTAAGCAGATGCCTGTGAAATAAGGCAAGCGTGTATGATTCTACTTTACCTAGTCCCACTCTGTGAGTATCCACTCAGCTTGCAGCAAAGTGCAGTCCAGGAACTTTCTGGAACAGGTGTGCTAAGATCTTAAAAATCCACTTTGGGTTTCTCCATAAACTTATCCTTGCCTTTGACACATGCATAGCTCTGGTTTTCTAAGCATCCAGCCTCAAGTAGTTGTGTGGGTCAAAAATCCACTAACTCACGTCTGTTGGCTTCCAACACACTCTCTGCTACTTCTACATAGTATTTCCTACTTTTTAAATTAGAATAGACAGTGATGGATTATTACCCGTTTATCTGCTTCGTTTGATTCACAAGGACAATTACAATAAATTGTGTATGGGTAATGGTAAAACAAAATTTCCAATATGACTGCCAAGCCAAAAACTTACCAAGTAAATTTGACAAGATTTACTCTAAAGCTTTCTAATTGCACTGTTTTCAATGCTGGTTTTGTTTTGGGATTTTTTTTAATTGATAGCTTTGATTTCTTTTAAATGAAGTTTTCTTTTTCCATTCTTACGGTTTATTATAATGTGGGCACCTTCTCTGGAAAAAGAGGTGGCCCCCATTTTGGATGATGTCTAGGTTATTTTTATTGAGTATTAGAATCAGAATTTCCAGGTTTCATCTTTAGAGCATGCTAAACACGCATTTGTACGGAAAACATGTTTGCAGGATATGGAGGACAGATTATTTTCACTTAATTAAATCAAGCATGCTCTTAATAGCAATGTGGCCATGTTTTTTCTGCTCCTGACAAACCACTTTGTAGACACTGAATTCCCAGTGAAATGTTTGACAGCATTGGATTCCAGCTTACATGTTGAATGATGACATTTAGATGTCTTGTGAACAGGTTACACTGGGGGAAGTAAATTATTCTGGTAGAAGAATATTCATAATAGGAAAAAAAGTGTGTAATATGAAATGTCTGAGCTTAAAGAACACCTAAGTGTGAAACAAATCGAAGTTTTCACACTGAATACAAGCTTGACTACATAGCCACTGGTGAAATGAATGAGAACTGCTTGTTTGGCTCACTGGAGTTGCACAACCACCTCACGGAGTGTGACAGTGCCTTGTTACCATATGTTAGGTAATCCTGATGTGCCTGAACAATATCTAACCAGTGATGCTACAACTTCAGGTTTGGCAGGGTTTCTTTCATCATTATCCTTGTTTCTTCCTTCAGTATCTTTGCTTTCTCCTGCTGCTACCATGCTGTTCACTTGGTTCTTTCCTTTTTCCGTCTCATCTCCAGTTTCTGTTTAGATTCTGTTCCCATTGTCCTTTGTTTAGACCAATTCTTTATTCAAATCTTTAGTTTAAAAACAAAACAAAACACTTGTGACACAATTTTTTGCAGAAGTCTGACTCCTCATTTTACCTCTTGAAAGAAATTGTAGCACCAATTGGGAACGAATATCAGATGATAACTGGGTTCTTATTTGGATCTATGATGAGCATAGGCTTTGTTCCTGTATATATTGGTTCATAATCATGAGTTTCCAGGATTTAGCACAGTTATCATGATAAGAGGAGCTGGGCCCTTGTGCAAAATGCTGTACTAGAGTAACTTCAGGGGTTATTGGTGTGGTGAGGAACGAGCTGCAGTTTTCCCAGCATGGTGAATTTTCTTTGAATCCTCTTGTGACTAGAGCTGTAGGTCTGTATGTCAGAGCACTGTGCAGACCTTCCTGCAGCACTGGTTCTGGAGAAACCTTCTGGCTCCTGAACCACTGTGTCCAGCCTGGCTGTTCAATTCCCATTCATCCCATGTTCATCCTCCTGATGAACAGAACCAGTGCTTCTTACTGGGAAGGACTCAGACTCCAGGCCTAATATCTGTAGTACAGACAATTATATTGCTCTAGTGGCTCAGAAAGGGATCTAATGCTACCTGGTGTTATTCATGTCTCCTGTTCATTGTGTCTCCTGTTTGACTGCTTTGTCCTTTGCACAGAGCTCCATACAGTGTGCTTCAGTTTGTTTTCCTGTCTCTGCTTACAGTGCCTTCCTAACCTGTTTAGGTGAGTGGATGAGTATCAGAATGTACAGCTGCTGCAGGAAACATAAGGAGGAGGTGTTAGCAGCAAGCATGGGTTGAGTGGTTATTGGAGAATGCAGCTGTGACTAATAAGTTGATCTACTGTGAGTAGATGGGATTTTGACTAATTCTTTTATGTCCTTATTAGAAAGCAAGAAAACCAGCTGGAGCTGGAGAGCTAAGCTGAAGGTGGGATAAACAGTTGATGTAAGAACATATGCAAGTTGAAATAATAAAATGAGAAGAAGAAGATGTTTTGAATTTGGAGCATATTTTACATTAAAGGAAAATAACTAACGTGGCAATATGGAATAAACAATAAGGGATCGTTCCATGGGGAGAATTTTGCTGAACAGCATAGGAAAAGATGGGGGAAGCCAAATCAAGGGCAGTGTGATTCTAATTGTACTTGTTGACTTTTTTTTTTGTTTGGTATCTGCTCCTTGCTGGTATTCATAATGCTCTTTGAACTTGACGTTATTTGACAACACAAAAGAACAGTGCTCTCCATGAAGTAGTGAATCTTATTCTGATAGGAAGTGGAAAAGGAGTTATTGAACATAAGGTGAAACAGATTTGGTTTTTTCTGCTTTTGCCTGTTATTATTGCTGCTGAAAGATGGACGTTTCTTCAAATGCTTAACTTCTGGGAGCTGTGGTTTAAGTGAATATGTAGGTTGCTGTTACTTTAAATTGTTGCATTTTTATGTTTCATTGAATGTTGAACATATTACCTGTATTACCTAAACAGCTGTCCAGCAGAAATGTGAGACCTGCAGTTCTTTTGATGTACGAGAAAAAATAAGAGTATAGAACATACGGTTAAAGAGCCAAATAATTTTTTGACTTTTTTTTATTTTCCTCTTTTGAAAAGTTCTCGTTTTCCCTAGGGATAGTAGGAATCACATGGTAAAGAAGTGTCATCTTTGTTTAATGAGCAAGTGTTTTGTTCCCAAACTCTTACACCACAAGCAGGCTTATTTGTCTTATATGTTTCTTCTCTCAATACTATTTTCAGTTTCTTCCTGTCCATGTGTCCTTGATAACCTGTTCCTTCATTTTTTATTTTTTTTTTGGGCAGTATATTTTGTTATTTCTCTCTCTCCTTTAAAGCAATACCCTGTGAAAGGCCATGTCTTCTCCCCCATCATTCACATACCTGTTCACTTTTGAACCTGCTTTGGTTTGTGTGGTGATTTGTGTTGGAGTGTAGAGACCCCTGATGTAACTTCTCTCTGTATCCAAACATAAGTATGATGGGTTCTTGTTCATGAAGTATAACATTTCCACCTCTAACTTCAGCCAAGTTTGAACCCAGTCTGTAATCAAGGTGTTACATTTCAGTTTTGCCCAATACCTCCCAAAATACTAACGTTCAACATAATTCAAATAAACTAACTGCATACTTTGCAAACTTTGCTGTCTTTGTGACAATTTTCTCATGCTATCCATTCCAAAGTGATTTATTCTCCCTTTGACTTTCTAATGCAATGAGTAGCTAGGAAGATTTATTTACAAGATTCTGTTGATGTGAGTCTGCTGTGTATTTGAAATTTGTTGGTCAGAAGAGACCTGGCATAGTTGTTTTTTTCCCTGGAAACCTTTCTTACCCTGTGGACATTGTACTTCAGCCACACCTTTTTATGTTCTTTCACATAAGATACTCTATTTGAGGTTTTGCTAACATGCAATTTAGTCTCAGAATAGAAAGTATATTTGTTATACCCACATGTTATTCACGTGTTACACCTTCTGTTTATTCCCCTGGGAGATTTCAGTTTTAAAACCTCCAGTTTTTTTCTGGATCCAGTACTTTAATGCAGTATTTGGAGGGAAAGTGGTCTTTGGAAGTTACTTTATTTCACCAGTAAATTTCAGTAGTGTGTACCAATTAACAACTTTTTCTTCCTTTGAGACTAAAATGTTTCCCAAAATCCTGCTTTCTATTCTGGAAAATGGTTCACATTACAACAAATTAAGCCATCCTCTTTGCTGTCACATGAATGAAACCATCATTCCTTCCTTGAATAGATTTGTTTTTTTAAGCAACAGCTTTCTTGCTCGTTTCATTTTAGGTCATGGTCATTGTTGGCTTTATCATCAGGCCTTTATGTTCACTGGGAAATTGGGATTTTACTGGGAGAATAACTGCCACTTTCTTGTGATCTGTGGGATTCCCAAACTTAATGATGTTTATCAAGTTACTTTAAGGAAAAACAAATCAAGATAAAAAACTTGTACTCGTTTGGGGTCATTTTCATGTCGGTAGCTCTCAGCAGTTGACAGTTCACTTTTGAAAACATGGAAGTTACCATCTCAGAGTGATAGAACAGGATGGCAGGACATGATCTGTAGGACCTCTTCCATTGTATCCTGAAATGTGTTTGATAAAACATACCCCACTTTTAGAATGTCATGTCTTTATGCTTTTGGATACATTCGTAGTGGCTGGTGTTGTGTGAAGCCGCAGGGACCCTTGGCCACACTGGGGTAACTTCTCAGGGTTTCCTTTACATTTGCTCTCGTTCCAGTGCTCTGTGTTTCTAACCAGGTGTTAAACTGTGACAGCAAATGGAGGAGCTTTGATCTAGCTGGTAACAGAGGAATGGACTCTGCTCTTGGAGCCTGGGGCAGGCATTACTGGGGGTTTGTGACCTTTGTTAAACTCAAGTGTGTGACTGCCAAAGGAGAAAGAGACCAGGCATCAATCTTAGAGTGTTGTTGCCAGAACTGTAGTGAAACATCAGCTCTGCTTCTGGCTGGTGTTGTAGACCAACAGTTGATGTTTTCAGAGGTGTGACTGCATTCGTAAAGGTTGTCAGTGTGCCTGATCCCCATGGAAGTTTTTCATTTGCTTTTTCACCCTCTTGAGAGTAGTGGGGAAGTCAAGGCCAAGAGTGCTGTAGTAGTTCTGTTATGAAAATGAACAGAAATTTTATATATTTATTTTTTTAAAGTCATTAATACATGCTGAACTTCTCAAAGCTAAAACTCACAGTGACATATAAAGATTGATTAAAAGTTATGGTGGGCCTTCCTAATCCATTTTCCCAGGGTTTTGATCATTCTATCTGTTGAATAATTTTGTGCCACACCAATATATCATTGTGGGATCTGAAAATGTTTTCCAATTTCTTGATTCCTTAACTCCAAAACTCTTTCAAATTATCCATTTCAACCTTTTTAGAATAAAAATAATCTATTCCTGATTTGAGTCCTCAAATGGGACTGATAGCTTGCCAAGCTAACAATTTTTTCATTTGTGAATTCTGTCCTTCTTTGATGAATAGCTGTCTCAATAATTGTTTTTAAAACGTTTGGCAGTGACAAGGGACTACTTGTCTGGTACAAAACAGATACCCAGAAGTTATTTTCCCATACACTGTGCCCATTTTCTTGCTACAAGATTATTAATGGAAATATGATGTTACAAGGTCTTGCAGGTAGGTCCAGTTCTTAATACTAGGTTTCTCCCTCCTTAGGTCTTTGCAAAGTCCCCCTTGTGTTGTCTCCGAACAAGATTCAGAATTAAGGAGTGAAGGAGTGATTCCAGTTTTCATTCTGCACTTCAGCTTTTTATCATTGTAACCATAAATATGAGTAAGCTGTACCCCAATTCCACATATGTCACTGATATTTTTATAGAGTCATCAATGAAATTCTCCTGGCTGTGTTACTCCTTGATAGAGGGGCATGGGAGGAATGACTCAAGAACAAAACAAATTGAAGGCATCATAGTGCTAGCTCATAAAGTGATCATTAAAAACTAGGTGTCCTAATTGTTTCACTGGTTTTAGAGGAAAGCAGTGTTATTTTATATAACTGCTTTGCTTCGTTTGATGTGTCTGTAGTGTTAATTTTTTAGCTTTGTTCATATTTACAAATAATGCCTAAAAGATTTTATTTACTAATTCAGAGTTATTGTGAAAAGTACTCGTATATGACTTTGACAGAGAATTGTACTGGAAAGTACAATGAAGAAATGTTTCATTTTTATGTACTACTGGCTCCTGCTGCTGCTTTTCTTACACAGAATTGGTCAAGATTTGTGACTGATGTCACAACAGCTTGCAAAGTCTTTGGCCTGTGTTTATTGTTTTCCCTGAGAAAATCTGGCATCCATTGTTTGTTGTTTGTCCAGATGAATCTTTGATGAGATCTGGGCATCGTGTATCATGACGTGCCTCATCTCTCACATAATGTAATTCCCTTCCCTTGTTCCTCTTTGCAGTTTTCTTACCAGGTCGGTCAGTCTGTCCTTTTCTAGTTCCTAGCCATGAGCATGTAAGTTCCAGTCTGCAGATCAAAGAGCTTACATCAGGTCTGGATGATTCTCCTGTGGGAATAATGTAGAAATTGTCAGAGCCTTAGTGTAGAAGGCAGCTGAAAGGACTTTGCTATTTTTCCAGTTATTCTTTTGCATTCTAGTGTTGAATTCAGTCACATAAAATCAGCTATTAGGGCAGGGTTTCTTTTTTATTTAAGCTGGTACTGCAGCTCTTCAATAGAACAAATCTAACTTCAATTTTCTGTATTTTTGAGGGACTGGTCTAGTTTAGATGCCTTTTCTCTGACCTAAATACATAGTTATTGTCATGTACTGTGTTCATGAAACTCTGCATTTACTAAGGTACTAGAAAACTTGTTTGAGATCCTTGTTGTACCTCCTGCTTTATTTTTTTCCTTCTGTTTTAGGGCCATAAGAATTGTAAACTGCTGATTTGTGGAAAAACCTGGAGAAAACTTAGTCCATCTTTCTGTTGAGATGAAAATTACTGTTTTGTCCAGCTGAGCCTTCAAAACCTCCAAGAGAGGTTCTGCTGCCTTCCTAGCAATCATCCTTCTTAGCAACTAGTTTTTTATGATGCCTTGGAGTGTCAAGGCACAATTTGTGGCTGTTGCCTCTTGTTTGGCCATGCTGCTTTTGCAGGTCTCCTTCAAATGGCTCTCAGTTGCTGTTTGGTTACAGCAAGGGAGACTGAAAAAGCCCAGTTCCTGAAGCTTTTCCAATGGTTATTTACTTGATCCTCCCAAGTTTCCTTGTGTTCTTGAGGTGGTAGGGTTGAACAGAGCTGGGCTCAGTGTTGCAGGCATGTTTCTGATGAAAATCCTGGGTTTTATAGGCTCCAGTATTGACCCAAGATTACTTGACAACTGGCAGACAGTAGTTGATTATCTTTTAAGCTTGTTCAATTAGTTTTCAAACTATGCAAGTCAGTTTATTCAGCCTGCATTTCCTTGGCCTAGAAAGAATGCAGTGGGAGACTGCAAAAATTCTTAATAAGGCAGTGTGCATTACATTTACATATTTTCTTTCATCCTTGCAGTCAGGTATTTTATAATTGAGGGCTATTGCATTGCTTGAGCAGATTTGCTTCTGGCAGATTGGTCTCTTATTCTGAATTAACATCTTTCCCTTTGTGTGATTAGAGGAACTTACACAGTACCTGCTCCTGTGATTTTTCCTGTGGACTCAGCTGAGCCAGATCTATCTATAGCACCTTGGGTGCTCTTTCTGGCGTTTTCTCATGGAAGGTGGCTATGATTTTAAATATCTTTTCATTCTTAAACATCAAGATCTCTGCTTATTTGCAGTGGTTTTTGATAAACAGCATCCTTGCAATTGGCACTTTATAGTGTGTCTAGTCTAGTCTCATGAGTTTACATGCATCCAACTTTGTAGGTTATCCCTAAGATGTAGTCCAGGTCCTTTCTCAAAAAGGTCAAAGCATGTCAGATTGCTGAAAGCATTGTCCAGTTGGAGATTTTCCTGCCTCTCAGGGCAACTTCCATTATTTGATAGTCCTAATTGTGCTTATGGGGGAAACCTCTGTTATTGGAATTTCCTTCACTGCAGCTTTTGACTCTTTTTCCTTATCTTTTGGCCATACATCACATGTTTCAGGATCCTCATAATCTAATTGGCTTTCTCCAGTATATTGATGTCTTACTTGTCTGAGGAGTCCAAAACTGGACACAGCTCTCCGGACACAGTCTCCAATGCCAAGCAGCAGAAAAACACATTCCAAGATTGCAGGCTATTCCTTGTATACACTTGAGCTTGATGGTTACAGGGGCTCATTACTGACTCATTTTCAGCTTCTTAATCTTTTTTGGAAAGCCACTTTCTACCTTTTGAGCCCCCTGTGTTGCTGCCTTGGGTTGCTGAACTCTTGGTGCAGGGCTTTCCATTTGCTCTTGGCTTTCATGCCTTTCCAGCCTGTCAGGGTCCATTTGGAGGGCAACCCTGCCCTTCAGTGTCTCAGCTGCTTTGTCTTACTCCCCCTGACATTTTGCATGACCCATCTGAGAGTAGTTCCTCTGTGCAGATGTTCAGTGGAGACACTGAACATTATTGCCCAATACTGATCCTTGAAAATCATTGCTGGTACGGTAATAAATGGTTGTTTCATGTTCTTGGGTACAACTTCGAGTGGGATTTTTTTTTTTTTTTGTAACTTTCTGTGAACTGAGATGAGGTTGACTGGCCTAGAGCTCCCTAGACACTCTAACATGGACATGGTGGTTGTCTTATTTTGCAGTTTCCAGACATGTTTCCCAGTCATAGAATCATTAAGGTTGAGAAAGAGCTCTAACATCGTGAGCCTGACTGTTAACCCAGCACTTCCATGTTCATCACTAAACTGTGTCCCCAGGGACCACATCTACACGTTTTGAATGTTTCCATCACTTTCCTGGGTAGCTTTTTCCAACGTCGTTGTGATTTAACAGAAAGGATAAAGACTGGCCTCACAGTGGCCTTGGCCAGGGACACCTTGAGGTGGGTCTCTTATGATTTTGGTTTTTTTGTCTTGTGCAACTTACCTTTGCACTTGTGGTTACCATTGCAGCTTTCACTGTAGCATCATGCTTCAGAATAGGTACACCAATCTGTTTGTGATTGAATAGTTTATATGCCAGATATCAATTTATTTACTCTGATTACATTGTGATGCTAGTCTGAGTTTGTGATAACTCTTTCATTGAACACTCTTTAAATGTAGATCAAATTTTGTTATTTCCAAGTTATCTTTGAAATAAAATGTCAAATCCAAGTAATAGTGCAGGATGAAGCTGTTAAAATATGCTATCTGGAAAGATGCATAAATAATTAGTCTGTTGTTTGCAAAGTTCACTTAGCTTTACTATCAGCATTTTACTTTGGCATCAGTTGAACCAAAGATGAAAAGAATTGGTCCTATGGCAGAGGTAGTCTGTCCTTTGTGGATAGCTCTGTTTCCAGATATTTCTGTCTGAAAAAATGACTGTAGGTGGCTTCTGGATCAGTAGTGAGACACCTAAATATATGGGTCAGTTTGCAGGTGCAAGTGTATGTCTTCATATGTTTTTATTATAGGCTTTGCTAACCAGGAGAGGATTTTTCTAATCCTGAGGTGGCAACCAAGAAGCTGATCCCACAATTATTCCCCTGAACAGTTAATCTATTGACACCTAATGCTTTGTATCCTGTAACAGGAGTTTGTTTTCTTGGAGACACCTATGTTGTGTGTTAATCCAGAGCTAAAGCCCTGTGAATCAAAAGGTATATTGTGGTATTTTTACAGAAATTTTGGTACCAGATTAAGCACTCTTGACAGAAGCTGAATTTCTTGTACTAATTCTCTTGCATATGGTTAGAGAATTTATGTGAAGGGCTTGAAGAGAGGGAAGGAAATACTTCTAGGGATGTAATAAGGTCTGATTTCCTAGGTAGTTGCATTTCTTTGAGTCTTGTTACTTTTCTCCATGATAACTTGTGAAACTCCCATCAGTTAAGTTTGTCCTTCTGTCTCCTCAGTGTTCTTGGAGCTGCTGTGGCACAACCAATGCTCTCTCTGTGGGCTGACAGAGCCTGTAGGAGCCTCTTCTCTTGAGACCTCTGTCTGTTAAATCTGTTTGGAAATTGATAGATCATCTTAAGATATTTCATGGGGAAATGCAGGCAATTTTGCCAAGGATAGATGCCTGCAATAGAAATACTGTTCTTCAAAACTTCATTAGGAAGAAGGAAGGAGATCCAGACATATTTTTGACTATTACTGATTTAATCTCGAAAAAGGTCTGAATAATATTCTGGGAGTATATCCACTCTCTTTTCCCTGTTTTTCTTTTCTGTCCATTTTTATTACCAAAGGCCATGAAGTCACAAATTAAAAACCTAACAATAAATAAATAAAAATCGCTCAGATATTGCATAGAGCTAGTCTGAAGAAGCCATCTGGGATTGTCTCAGGCAGTTTTTCAAATAACCATTTTTTCTGTAGTGTGCAGTCGTCCTTTTAGGTACTGCAACACTCTGTGTTTTTGAAATTAGAAGTTAAGTTAAAGACTGGACCAAAGTTGCAACAACAGGTCTGTGTGAATCTGAAAATCCTCCTATGCCAGTCCAAAATGTTTTGCTGAGTTTTCTGTTCTCATTGTTTAACTTCTGACCTTAACATTGCAAATACTTCTTTGGAATGAAAAGTCAGTGGGATTTCCATGTAGATTTGTTGTGTGAAATCAATTCAGAATGAAAATATGCAACAGATTTTATTAGTTTATGCTCAGTAACTTTGTCCAAAGCCTACTTTCTTGGGTATTAACTAGTTGCTTTTGCTTCTTGGGTTGTAAACACCTCAAAAAAGAGGTGACAGCTTATGTTTACTGTGGTTGTTGATGTCACTGGATTTCTTTGTTGAAACTGCTTTTGGCTTCTTTCAGCTTTAAATAATGAAGAAATAAAAGGAGGGATAATTCATTAACAATGTACCTCTTTATAGTTTGGCAAAATTCACTTTTGTTACATTTCAGTCACTACAGGTTAGATAATAGCATGGAAAACAATGAAATAGTAAAGGTGTCTGCATTATCATTAAAAGAACTTTTTTGGAGGTGCTAGGGTGAAATAGGCAGATGGGGATGCAATGTTTCAGCCAGAGAATTGTGCTGTAATTGACAATATTAAACAATGCTTCCTTCTCCTTTCCCTCCAGAATGGTTTTCCATTTTTACTATATTCAGTTTTTTCCAAGGTGGTACTTGTTAGTTCAAAAGAAAACATTTTCTGTCTTTTCTGCCCTGGTTGTTCTTTACCTTAAACCTTTCAGAACCCCAGATTAAAACTGGGAAAAGTAAGGAAAGTAGTTTCTTCAAGTGTACTTTTCTAATGTTGTCAAGAGTCATTATTTAAAATTTCAGTCAGATCTGTTCCTTTTAAGATGTGTAACACTGAGAATTTTCCAGGTCCTATTAGGGTGGTACCCCCCACTTAATAGTGCAGCAGACCTTGTAGATCTTTCAAGTTTTGACTTACATGCCTAAAATTTCACAAACTGACTAGGAAATAGAATTTGTGTCTTTGTACTCAAAAATGAATGGTCCTTTTTCACTAAGCAAAAACAGTTAAAAGGCCTAACATTACTTTCAACTATGCTTTTGATGGTTGAAGGTCATGGTGTTATGCTGCAATATCCAGTTTTATTATGAGGCACACAGAACTTGTAAAGACATTAACGCACTAGTTCTGTTTGTGTGGTATTTTTTCACAAGGTTTGCCTTCAAACAGGTTTCAGATTAATCTTTTCAGTGGACAGCATGAACAAAAAAGTCTAAAATTACTTGTCTTTGAGGTAGAATAGAGCTTATTGTCCAGCTCATCATTGTGGATTTCTGTGACAGAAACTGAAATGCTTTCTCTCATCTTGTAGTAACATGTATCAACTTCTGCAGTCCCTTCAGACACCAAGTACAGAACTGGGCCTCAGTTTTTTGGATATGACAGCTGTTGGGGTGGGGTGGTCTGGCTGGGTTTTTTGCAATTACTCTGGAGGAAGGCATAATAGCAAAGAGACAACTCTGTAAGTATTGACCTGTCATAACAGCATCTTCTTCTGCTTAACAGCAAACATGAGGTCGGGGTCAGAAGAGCCAGTCCCCTTACATGAAGAGTTTATCTACTGCTGTGGAGCTGCTACCCAAGTCTTAAAGTGTGGGCCTTGGAAAGACCTCTCAAAAGATGAAAGTAAAAATCTACCCAGGCTCTTGTTCATGATTATTCCTGGTAAGGACCTTTTTCTGTTTAAGTCTAGAAGTCTGTTGATTGAAAGAGGCATGTCCAATTTCATTTTCAAAAATCTCATTACGTTAAGTGGTAGATTTTGGCTCGTGCACATGGCCAAAAAATCAATAATATTGCAGTGGTGAAATTTCTTGGTTACATTCTATTGCTACTGCTACCTTTATTTTTAACATTGCCAGAAGGCAATACTTAGAAATTAGGATGTCTTACTCATGTTCTTCATGATGATGGTTTACTGAGAGTGTTGTGGGTTTTTGTTTGTTTTTATTGTTCCTCCGTTTATCTCTTGCAACTTGAGTGTTACTGCAATTCCAGCTGTGTGCCAACTGACAGATGAAAGTTACAATATTTGAAGAAAAATTCTAGATCCAGTTGTTTCTTTAAGTTGCTTTTTTAATAGTAAAAGCTTTTTAACTTAGATTTTTGCACATGAATTTTTATGCTGACCCTCTTGAACTCAGTGAGTATTGTACAGTTCTTCCTTATATTTAAATGTGGCTATCTTAAAATGAGAGCTCTAAACTTGCATTTGGTATATGTTAAAATTAATAGAGGAATCTTAATTTCGTTGAAGTCTACCAATGAGCTGTAGGAGTTCTGTCTTTAGCAAAAGAGGAGCTTGAGCCCACTCAAGCACAGATACTGTGACTCTGACAGTTTGCAGATTTCTTGTACTGGATACTGTTGTTATCTCCCCCAGAACGAGTGGTGCAAATAATGACTTTTCTGAGCATCCACAACTTTGGTTCACTGTTAATGTACCTGGTTGCTGTTTATGGGACTGTGTGGGGCTGGGTCTTTACTTAGTGGTGAAAGAGAACACAGGTGCAATTTTTCAAGGTTTTTTGCAGTGTTTTGGAAGGTCCATGGAATATTTTATGTTAGTTTCATTGGGCACAATGGTTTTATGCCCTTGCCTCCAGGAGTTGAATAGTAACTTTTTAAGCAATGACAGTGAAGTTGAAATTCTTTCCTTAACTGAAAAGAAGATGCCTTTTATATCTTTTTCCTTTTATGTGGGGAATAACCTTTTAAACCAAATATACTATGCAGTATCTCTTTAGTACCTCTCTGGAGGTACTGATTTCAAGCTTTGCAACTGCTTCATTCTCTCAGTTAAGGCCTTTGTGGAAGGTTTAATTGAACAGCTAAGTTTAGAATTTTTTTTTCCCACAAGTTCTGGAGCTTGCACCTGTCTTCAGGCTGATACCTTCTGTTTGGGATGATAATAGAGGCTGTAAGAAGGATAAATCTGTAAAGCTAGATTATATCAGTTCAAAGATATGTAGGGGAAGAACACAAAAGTCAGACATTAGCATCCAAGGCATGGTACCTCTACAAGGCATGTAAGGTATTCTGTTCAAAATGTACCTAGTCACATACATTGCATGGTCTCCATATTCATCATAGGAAATTTTTAATGCAATAAAATGTAGTGGCAGACAGGGTTACATGGAGCTGATTTCCTGCAGAACAGTTCTGTGAAGACTCCTTAATATCATCTTAACTAGAGAGATGTTCAGAGATAGACATCAGTGAAATATTCAGTGTGCTTCTGTCATGGTCTTCAGGCTTTTGCAAGCAGCTAACTTATGACTTTGCTCTTATTTCAGAATTATGTCAGTAACAAGCTGGAAGTTCTCTCACTGGGAAAACAATTTAAAACCTCAGCAACCACTATAATGATATCTTCAGGTGCCCAAATTCAGTAGTGAATTAAGTTACCCAAGCTTCTTGCTGTGGCTGGCAGGGAGCTTAGTGGGACTTGGCATAACAAAGTGCAGTTTTGTTTCTCATAAAACAAATGGTGGAGTTTTTTGCTACTGTACATGCATCATTTTTAGCCTTCAATGGAAGGCTGATCTGCCTGTGCAAAAACACAGCCTTAGGAGAGAGCTGGACATTGGGGTCATCTGGCAACGTGTTGGTGTACCTAAACAGGATTAGACAGCATTCCTCTTGAGCTTTTGTAACTTCCCAAGTATGAAATGTGGAGCCCTTCTGAGTCCAGCAATTTTCACACTTGAAAGGCATGTATATCCATGGCTGGGATTCTTTATGGAATGAGGGAAAGAGGGGCAAAAGGACAACTCGGTACACAAGGCAAGGAAAGCAATATCCAGACAAGGGCAGCTCTGGCTTTAAAAAAAAAAAAGAGTATGCACAGCTAAATGTTGTGTGAACTGAAGTTAGTCCTGCTGCATGTGTTACTCTGTTCTGTGTATTACACTGCTCTGGTACATACTTTTCCAATCCTAATGAAATTCAGGCATATGATTTTGTTAACATGTAGTCAAACCAAACAGAGTTGTGGGTGGGTATTGAAAAAGATATGAAAGAGTGGGATTTCTGCTGGAATCGAATTGTCACAGGAGATTTGAGAATAAATCCTGTATATTTATTTTAATTTTGTGTTTTAATTTTGTGTTACTTCAGAACAGGGAGGATTCCTCTCAGGTCCTACTTAGCTTTCTCCCTCTCTCCACTTTTAAAAAAAAAAACTCAAAAGCATTCTTCTACTCTGAAATCAATGGCAGAATTCCTATTGGCTTAAAGTGAGGCAGTGTTCTGCCTCCTGAGAGCTGGTAGCTCACTGTGCTTGAAGGAGTTGAAAAACAGAACATGCAGCAGAGTTGAATTTCATTTAACAGCAGCTAACTATTTTTTTTATTGCTGACAGTATGTATTAATGTATAATTTTAATAAAGCTTTACTTCATAAATTAAAATGTTTAATATACACTTTTTTGTTTCATTTTATTCTTGTGTCCACAAAACCTCTGAATAGGAGTAATGTGTTTACTAAAGTAATTACTATGTAGAAGATCCAGTTTTTCCTCAGTCCAGAATATATGCATATATTTGTTTGACTTTCTTAATATGAATTCTTTTCTATTAAAATTGATGAAGGTTACTTATGAGAATAACATTAAATGTGTACAGTTGAAGGATCAGGTCCATGATTTTCTGGAAATGTGGGTGTTATGGAAAGGACAGGAATTATTGTTTTTCTTCTTGTGTCCTAAAGGATTGTTTTTGCTTTTACAATGTTTGTTTAGTGTAAAATTAGCAGTGAAATAAAAAATCTACCACAGCAATATTTAACATTGCTTGTGTTCATCTGAAACCATAATCGACAGAGTGCAATAGAAGTTTTTTCTGTTTTTATTTGTGCCTGCATATTTATGAAACATTTAGTCTTGTAAATAAATACTCTACAAATTTTAAAACCACTGTGCTGTTTAGCTCATGACATTTTGCTTTTCATCAAAATATTTTTGCATTTCATAGTAGGAGCACATTGGGATACCTTTGTTCCAGGCTTCCTAATTTGTGTTACCATTGCTGTAAACAAGGCAATTTTGCAATTTACAGTCTTGTACTTGGGAAGCATATATAATGTAAATAACTTTTTTTGGTGATAAATCATGTTACACAAGTTTCATTCATTAATATACAGAAACAATTTCAGAATCTGGCTCTCTGGCCTGCATGCAGAGAACTCCCTGTGCTTTGCCAAGTTTCTTGATCTGCCTGTTTGCGATTGAATCACTGCTGGGTTTTTGGATCTTTCTTTTTTACTACCTCATACTGTCACTTGGTGATGGCTTAAATAGACACTTTCTTCAAGTATAGAGATCTTTCTTCTGAGCTAATTGTCTGAGTCAAGAATTGCCTATGCAAAACAGAAATTGAGGAGTTGGATTCTCATCTTCTCCTAGGAGTGGTTACATGTACTTACATCAACAACACTGTTTCACTTGAAGACTACTGAACTATTTTTCAGCAGTGAAAACAGTGCTAACAATTTGCCTGGATTATGACAAGTCTTTAGTATATTCTCTCCTGAGACAAGAGTTCCTGTTAGTTTGAAAGTCTTTAAAGTTCCATTTTTGACTGTAACATAGGGACTCTGAAGAACTTTCAGTACATTATCTGGCTTTGTCTTCACCTGCTGTTTTACTTAACAGTCATAACTCTCAACATTTGCATAAGAAAAGTTATAGTAAGAATCACTGTTATGATACTTTGCAATAAAACTAATTGTAGAGCCCTGAAGCTTAGTTCCTTTGTATTTTGTTTTTTGGCTCCCACCAAACCAGCTTTCTGAAAGTTGTTAATCATTCACTCTGCTCAGCAGTTACTGGAATGAATTGTTCTTCAGAGAGTCTACTGTCACCACTGAGACCAAGGGGTAAAAAAATCTATTTCCTCATTCAGCAAACTGTGTAAAGCATGTTTAATTCTCTTCAGTTTAGTTTTAGAATGGGCATTGATTTATACAAAATAGATGTGGCTAAATGCCCTTGCTGGTACATAAACTTTTTATTATGACTTGATCTGCAACAACTGAGTTGGATTTAGAAAGGACTCTCAGTATGAGCAGATGAGGTTGCAGTGTGTAGCTTCTGGCAATCTTAGCCAGCATATAATCTGGAATCCTGTATGGAATCTTGGCGCCTCATGTGGGTCGATCAGAACTGTTTATGTGAAACAAAATCTGATTTTGGAGTCAAGACCATTGAGTTACTCGGGGAAGGGACTTTATCTTCTCAGACACCACTTTCCAAGTCAGCAGCCAGAGTCTCCTCCCCCAGCACACAGCAGTGTTCACTATTTGCCTTTGAAATGCATCTGGAGGGAAGGGAATGTTGCTGGCAATGGACAGACATATTAAGAGGAAAACTGATTTCTTACCTCCTGGGCAAGGGGAGTTCTGAGTTCTGGGTCATGTATGTTTTGTGCCTACAGTCACTGAATGAGCTCCAGGAACAATTCTGTGAACAACGTTGAGAACCTGTTCTCTCTGAGTGCATTAGGCAGTTTTTTCTTCTTTCTAGTTTTGTGGTTGGTTGTTTTTTATTTGTTTGGGGGTTTTTTTGACAGCATAGTACTAGAATATCATCCAGGAAAAAAGTCATCTGTCCTCCTGTGTTCTCTGCAGTTTTGTCACTATCAGCAGGTTTATGAGAACTCTTAAGAAGTTTGTTTTGGGTTGTTTGTTTGTTTGCTTTTTGCTTGGTGGATTCTTGATTTTTTTTTGGGAGGGAGGTAGAGGAGTGGTCAGGCTGAGTCCATGACATGACACATGGTTCAGAAAGGGACTTTAAGATCCAGTTTAATTCACCGTGATAATGAACAATTAATTCAGATGCAGAAGGAAGGAGCATAAATTTTTGGGTAGTTTGTAGAAGCAGTAGGTAGGGATGGCACTGCCATGAGCATTTCTGCCTACTGAGGAGTTAGGTTGCCCTCAGATGTGAAATCTCCAGCTGTGGAGGTAACCAAAACTTAATTGTGTGTGCAGCCTACTCTGACTCTGCATGAACAGGGAGGGGCTGGGCTCAGATCTCAGATGATCCCTTCCAAATTCAGTGATCCTGCAAATGTGACCCCTGAACTGGCCATCCAGGCTCCTTGTCCATGTGTAGATTTGGGTCTTGGTTGATATTGGGATACTTTCAAAAGTCTATGGAAAATCTTAGATAAATACTTGATAAGAATTACTCGTCCTTTCAAAAGCTGTAGTTTGCCTTCACAGCTGTACTGAACAGTGGGAGCCTTAACAATGAAACTGAGTTTGTTAAGTGTTGGGAACCAAGTAGAATTAAAAATTGGTAAGGAATGAAGCTTGCTAGTTAAGTATAGTATAAGCAGAGTATGCCAGAAGAGGGAGCTGTTCTAAAGATTAGAAAAAAAAATAGTGTTTTGGCAAAGATATTGCTATAATAATTAGATATACCATATTACAGGCTTCAGGCTCTCCTCTGAATGCATAGGTAAGCATTGACTGATTCTCTGCTGTATTCTTATCAGGAAAAGACCATGTGACAATGATTTACCAGTTATGTTAGTTGTTGAGGGTCATACAAATATCTTTTATTTGCATTAGGGGGAGTGAAATAAAGCAAGTCAAATTAGAGCAGAGAGTATAAGATTGGAAGTGCTGGGGCTTCTATTCCCACCTTTCCATTGGGTTGCTTCTCAGTAGATGGCCAGTCATCCTCACAAGTTGTGTCCCAAAGTTCCAGACAAATCTTCATCCACATTCACAGTATTTGTAATTATACAATAACCTAAGCTTTTAAGCTAGCATTCACTTAGAATCAGCTAACACCAAGTAAGTAAATTAACTTAAAATCACAGCTGCACAGAGTGGGACAATAAATACTTCTCCTGGAATGTTTAAATCATTGACCAGCTCCAGGGGCAGCTCCATTCTTACTCACTGGGAAAAAATTCTTGTGCTGGGGCAGGTATCACCTTCCAGTGTACAGCAGTAAATACTCAAAGAATAGTAAGGAAAATAATTCATCACATAAAAGTACTTCAGGTCTTTTTTAAACGTATCATTCATTTAACTTTGGGTTTTGGGGATTGAATTAAGTAATGCCTCTACATGCAATGAGAATTTTTAGGTAAAACTCTGAAAGTGTAACTACACTAGTTCTTGGGTTGAAAAGAGCTACAGAGGTCCCCTGTTCATACACTTTACTGTCCTTTATCCTGTATCACTTAGTTCTGGTGAGCTAAAGCTGAGGTTGTTTCCTGTGTGGATGTTTTCCATCATGTTAACATTGTGCTTTGTGTGTTTATCCTCAGGTACCTCTACTAGTATAAGACACAAGGTTTCATGAGTCCTATTGCCTTTGCTTATTTTGATTATACCATTCCAAGGAGAGCAGTTTCTGTTGTCCATCCTCAGCTGAAGCAATGGAGCAGAGAAAAAGGAAATTGTATGTGTTCAAAAGTGAAGATATTGTTATTTAACACACAGGGAATCAAAAATCTTGTTTGATTGGAGTCTTGGCTCTATTTACAAAGCATGTGGAGGGTTACAGAGCTCAGAATGGCATCTAGACCAGCTGGCACACTTGAGTCACATGTGGCTAATCAGCAGGAACCAAAAAAAGTCTGAATTTTGCATCTGATTTGTGTCCTGATTATATGTTGTTCGTATCCAAACAGCTGAGCAGAATTCCTTCTGTGTGTGTGCACAGATACTCTATTTATTTAGGAATTATTTCTCTTTTACATTTTATCTTAGCAGTAGCATTCATCCATTCTGTGATATTTGCAGTGCTTGAAATTAAACTTAGTTCTACAGATACTATACTGGACTGGATTATTTGCTATAAAATATTGTTCCTGACAATATTTTGGAGAGAATGGCTGTGAATCTGCAGCCCTTTTCTGCAGAGAGGAACAGAAATGCTTTACTCTTTTATCATGGTCTCACCTGCAGTATAGGGGTATTATTTGCCTGCTGGGCTGTTCATCACACAGAGAAAACTACTGGTGTTCCTAAAATTTTCATGAGTGTCTTTCCTTGTATTCCACCTCTCTGTGTTATGATCTTATGTGATCAGCATAATATAATCAGAGCTGTCCTGGAAAGTCTCCACCATTATCTGCTTTTATTAGCAGGTAACACTTAAGTAATTGAACCTCTCTTTGGATGTGGGAAGCCTGGTGAGAGACTGGGCCATTCATGGAGCTCTTGCCTTCACACAGCTTTTAGAACCATGAAGTTAGGTATAAAGCAGTTGTTCCTGAGTATAAAGTAGCGTTGAAGTTAGAAATTGTTTGTAGAGTCTTCATTAAGACTCACCAGACAATGGAAATGCAAGAGATTAGTGCTTGGAGCACTTAAAAAACTTCCTAAGGCTATTATTTCACAATTCAAAATGTTTGTCAACAATATTGGCATAAGGTATTCCTTTTCCCACCATTCTGTGCCATTCCACCCCTCAGTTATGCCAGAACAATACTTTGAGAGATCGTGCTGTGAATTAAATAAATACATACATTTATTTCTGGGGTCTTTTTACAGCTGGAACAGTTCCCTCTTTGGGTTCACAGCAGGGCCCCACAGAATTGTGCCAGTGTAATTCAGGGGCTGGTGAGCCGTGGTAGGAGGGTGGGAATGATAGTCAAGGGGGAAGGTGGGAGTTCCTTCAGCTGGATTTGCCACAGAACTTTCTGTTGATAAATTATGGTGTCAATCCACAGCACTCAGCACATACATGAGGTCACATATTCTGTCTGGAGACTTCTTTGGCAGGAGCTGGTGCCCCACCAGCCTCTCCAGGTGGTAGTGATTCGCTGAGAATGCCTCTCCCTTGAGCCTTCTGCTTTTGTTTCCACTGCAGCTCCAGCTGAAGCTGCCAACTCTTTGCATTTGACCCTGAGTTCTCAGATTCTGATGTGGAGAATTTGTATTTTACATTGCAATGAATTTTTTTTTTTCCTGGGTAAAAAAAGTTGGCTTTCCTGCTCTCCAGTAACTGGTTTGTGGCATGCAAAAGTCATCACTGAGAAGAGACTACAGTGTAGAGTTAAAAGTTTGTGCAGCATAATAATCCAGGTAGAAGTACGTAGAATAAGATTAAATGTTATTCCCTTTCCCTATGACTGGTCTTCTTATCAGCAGGTAAGGAAGTAAGAGCACAGTTTTCTATTTCAGTGAGAGGTAAACACTGCAAAACACTTTTTATTCTTATGCTTCTATGGGATATCTGTCACCATCTTTTGTGTATTTGCACTTTGAATGGGAGCAAAAGCACACACAAACCAAGAAACAACTCACCCCTATCTTCCTAAAATTTCCAAGGCCACGCCTCCCAACTTCTCTAGCCATTGCTTTATCTCTAGTGCAAATATTTATGACTTAATTACAAGATCAGCCTTGTTTCCTCAAGTGGTCATGCATGAAAGGTACTTTAAGGTGGCGTTCTTTGTGCATGAAAACTGAAGTATTACTAGCCACTGCTTATTTGGTCTGTTTCCTATTTATAAAATGTGATTAAATATCAAATAACCCTTCCCTTTCTTACTGAGACAATACTAATGTCTGTAGCTATTTGATTTCCGTTTTCAATCCACATAAAACTTTCAATATATCGGTGAATTTTCAGTAAATTTTTTTCTGAGACATGATGGACACCAAAGGATACCAAAATAAAAGTTGGCTAGAACACATGCATGCTGGTAGAGTACCCCCTGAAGGAAAGGTGTGTGTTCTATCTTACATTATATATTTAAAAAATCAATTCTTAGGACACTATTCTCCATTATTTTTGCTGCTTATGGACTGCTTGTTTGTGACTAATATTTTAAAATACACTGACAGTTGAGCTTTGTTTACTGGGTCAGTCCACGAGCTTCCATTGTCTTTAGAACAGAAAAAAAACATAGTCTTTCATTAAAAATAAAAACTTCCTCATGCAGAGAGGAGCCTGTATGTCAGATCTAGGCTTGAAATATGCCAATTTTGTTGCATTTCCCAGTGCTCCAAAAGTACCTCTGATGGGGGCTTGGCACAGCTGAGCTTGTTAAGTTTGAGAAGGCAGAGTAATGACAGGAGGGTTGAACGTCCAACTGTGCTTGACAGTATTTTCCTCCACTAAATCTGGGTGGCAGATGTGACTTACTGGAGTGACTTACTGAAATTTCTCAATCCACAGTCTTCTTTTGGTGTCCTCTCCCTGCTAATGAGGCGTTTTCAGCATGGATCCTTCCTGCCTGGCTGTGTGAGCAGCATCAGGGGAGGAAGTGATCCCTCTCCTGCAGTGTGCAGTGGCTTGAGTTGGCCAGAGTTATGGAAAAGTTGGGTTCTAGGGTATTTTGCTTGATTTGAAAATTTTGAGAAGGCTCTGTTTCTCTTCATGGAATGTCTAAGGCAGGAGGGAAGAAAAAATTGCTTAGTGAAGGACTTACCTAGGAGGGCAATCCAGTGTTTCCATGTGCATCATGTACAGGTAAAGTGTTTAAAATGTTTAAAGCTACAGCAGCAGTGTGTAATGTACTTCCTTCCTGGGAGCTGATACCTGAAATACCTGAGCTACTGTGAATTTGCCTTGATACTAAACATTTTGACTTAGTTGTATCTGAAAAGAATGAAAAATGGAACTCTTTCAGATTCTGGTTACCACATAGTCTTATTTTTATCCAATAGTAACTTCTGGATCACTGAATCTATAATAGCAATAAGTATGGCCCATTATGTTCAATATCTGGATTATGGAAAACAGTAGGACCAGAAACTCAGTTACTCATAACTCTTGCTCTTGTTTTCCTGTTATGGGCATGATGGAAGATTTTTGATCATTGTCCCAATTTCCATTTTTGAAAGCAAACCATGATTATCCTTGTTGGATTAAAAAACTCTCATAGGAATTTGTAAATACATAGTGATACATAAACACTGCCTTCCATCTTTAAGTTTTAGCTATTTTATATCCATTATCACAGCATTTTCTTAAGAGGCAGAAACTCTTTGCAATAGATCTTGAATGAGTGAATAAATGTGCTTTTGAAGTGACTTGTGTTTTGTGTTTTCCTGAAAAAAATGTTTTGGTTGAAATCTTCATGGAGCGTCTACTTAGGACCAGTATTAATAGCCCAACTACAAGGCCTTTTTCCTCAGCCAGAAATACAGTGGTGTCAGAGTCTTTCCCTTCGGATGTAAATTGGTAAATCTTGATTTATCCATGTTCAGAGCAGTGTTCTTTTATCTTGCATTTCTGTAGACTCAAGGCAGATGCAAATGCAAAATTTATTTATAAAATCACCTTAGACTTTTGGTTTCAAATATGATATTGTTGAAGTTTCAAAACACAAAAATTGCAGAAACATTTTTCAGCCTTTTTTTTCTGAAATTAACTGTCTTGCTATTTGTTTCCTATGTGTTACTACCTTGATAAAACAAAACAAGTAGTAGCCAAACTTAATAACCCCAAAGCACCCAAACCTTTGCTTTTT